>CAUYQG010071632.1:0-48781 GCA_963574415.1 Tarsius wallacei | reverse complement strand
ATTTCTCTCTTTTTTTTAGTCAGTCTGGTCAGGAGTCCATCAATTTTATTTATCCTTTCAAAGAACCAGTTTTTGGTATTATTGATCCTTTCTATGATATTTTTGTCTTCTATGTCCTGGATTTAGGCTTTTATTTTGGTGATCTGGATTCTTCTACTGATACTAGGGTTTTTGTGATCTTGCTTTTCCAGTTTCCTCAGTAGGCTTGTTAAGCTGTTGATTTGTGATCCTTCCATCTTCTTCCTGACCTTCTCTTAATGGCCCTCCCTTCTAGGATTCTCTTCCTCATCGGAATTCCTCTGCAGTCTACCATGACAGTAGATTAAGACGAATGTCTTATTTGTTAGGGAAGTTAGTTCCCTCACCCCAACAGCAGTTTTCAGGAAGCCTAAAGAAGAGAAAATACATTCAACTTCCAAAAAGCCTTATAGCTACAAATAGGACTTTTTTTTTTTTTTTTTTCTTTTTTGAGTTGGAGTCTCACTCCGTCACCCAGGTTGGAGTGCAGTGGCACACTCACAGCCACCCCGGTGTCGACCTGCTGGGCTCTGACGATCTTTCCACCTCAGCCTTCCAAGTCGCCAGAACTACAGTCACGCTACCATGCCTGGCTAATATTTTTATTTATTGTAGAGATGAGGTCTCACCATGTTGCCCAGGCTGGTCTTGAACCCATGGGCCCAGACAATCCTCTCACCTCGGCCCCTCAAAGTGCTGGGATTACAGGCTTGAGCCACCACAACCAGCTCAAATAGGACTTTTAACTATCAGAATATTTTTTCATCTGTACTAGTTCTTGGTACCTTGGCCAGAACCTTTGCAATAACCATTCCTGAGCAGGACTTCTCTCTCTTATGGAGGCAGAAGATTACTTCCTCTTCTTTCCCTAACTTTAACAACTTGGTACCTAAGTTGAAAGATTTGGTGCTGTGCTGAATATTCTCCATCTGTCCATCAAGACCCACTCTCCATCCTCTGTCCTTGATTGTCTCTGCATGTCTTGTCACCTTTAAAACAACTAATTCCAAAGGTGACAGACATGCAGAGATAATTAAATTCCCAATAATGCCAGATTTCTTATGATTTCCATTGGTTTCAAATAGTGAAGCGCTGATCATAGGTTGGGACATTTAAGCAGAAACAGATGTGTCTGTCATGGAACCTCAGGACCCACTTGACAACCTTCATTCTCTCCAGACCCAGAATGAAACTTACATCCCAGTGTAGCCAGATAGAGGAGGACACAGCTTGGTGCTATGCAGGAAAGAGCCTGCACATCAAAAGGGGTACAGGAGAATCACAGGAATCTGCAGAACATGTATGGGAGGGGGTTCATGGGCATTTGCTGGACAAGGATGAAATTTTTTTAAAAATGGGTTCTACATGGTTGCTCATGTCTGTAATCCCAACACTTTAGGAGGCTGAAGCAGGAGGATTGCTTCAGTCCAGGAGTTCAAGACCAGCCTGGGCAACATAGCAAGACTCTGACTCTACAAAAAATTTAAAAATTAGCTGGGTGTGGTAGTGTGTGTCTGTAGTCCCAGTTACTCAAGAGGCTGAGGTGGGAGGATCACCTGAGCCCAGGAAGTTGAGGATGCAGTGGGCTGTGACCATACCACTGCACTCAGCTTGGGCAAGATCCTGTCTCTAAAAACAAACAAACAAACAAACAAACTTAATCAGAGAGAATGTAATGATATGAATAGACTCACTCAAGATTCAGGATTTGAGCACTGGGAGTGGCATTCCTAGCTATGCTGGCTAACAGAAGCCTGGACTCAACAGTGGCTGGCAGTTAATGAGGACTTTTCCAGCATTCTGAAGAAAAGGAAACTGGAGGCACTTAGGAAGTGGGGAATGTTGAAGGGGATCTAGTCTGCACAACATTCTTAACCACACCTTAATCACACTCCCCAGAAGGGCCAGAGGATACTCCCTTCAATGGCCATAAGAATTCCATTAGTGAAATGTTCACAAGCATCCTGGAAAAGCTCTTCTTGGCTGTTTTCTGCAAGCAGGAAATGACAGTGGGAGAGGCTGCAATGGGATTAGGCTCCCTGATTTTCATGGGGGGAAAAAAGAAATCTCAGAGTAGTAGAGGCCAGGTGTCTCCAAGGCACAAGGGACACAATTACCCTAATGAGCTGCAGACTGGTGTGGTAACCTGAGCGTCTGGGTCTGAGGGGAGCTGTGGCACTGGCTAACTCAACATGGGGTCCCTAGGACTACAATAGATGTGTGGACCATTAGGGTGCTGCTTGACATATATCAGTAGAAAAATTCTTAGTCTGGAGGTCAGACTCATAGTGGGGAATCAGAAATTAGCAGCGTTCAGACCCCAAAACCCAGAAGCTCCAAATCCCTTGACTTTGGGAGAGGAAGGCCCAGTCTCTCTTAGTAAGCACCTCGCCACGCAACCACAGGGACATACTGTGAATCCTCTTCCAGTCCTTCTCCAGAGAATGGAGTTCATTTAGCAGAATGGGGAAAGGAAAATATTCAGACCTTCCAGGGACTATTAGATACAGTCTCTGAACTCATGCCAACCACCAGAGTCTCAAATTACTACTGTAGTCCACAAATCATAGTGAACTCCTGGAGATCAGGGATTCATGAAATAGTGACCCAAGTCTGTCTTACAGTGGGTCCAATAGGACCGAGGCTCTAATCCGTAGCTACTTTTCCAGTCCCAGAATGTATGCTAGCAGCAGATGTATTCAGCAGAATCTCACATGGAATGGTAGGAAGTGCCAAGTGGGAGCTACCCCCTTCCAAATTGAGTTACTTCCTCCCACACTGCCAAGATAGTGAATCTGAAGAAATACCATAACCATAGGGGAACTGCAGAGATTAGTGCAGTCATCAAAGACTTAAAAGATGAAAAAGTAGTGATTCCAACCACATTAACATTTAATTTCTATGTCTGGCTGAGGCAAAAGTCAGATAAATCATAGAAAATTATAATTACAGAGAATTTAGTCACATGGTGATACCAATTGCAATTGTGGTTTCAGATGAGTAGTTCCACTAGAACAAATAAAAAATGCCCCTGGCACCTGGAATGCAGCTATAGCCCTAGAAAATTCTTTCTTTCCCAATTCTAGTGAAGCTGGTTGTGTCCATATGACAGGGACAGCAGTACACATTCACTTGAGGCTTTCCTCCAGGGCTATAGCAACTATCTTGCTCTCTGGTGTAGTGTGGTCCAAAAGGACTTGACAACTCGATATCTTACAGAACATCACTGTATTTCACTGGTGGCATTGTGCTATTTGGACCTGGTGAGCAGGAAGCAGCAAATATTTTAGATGTCTTAATAAGACACATGCATTTCAGGGGATTGGAGATAAATCCCATGAAAGTGCAAGGGAAGGAGACACACCTCATCAACAAGGGCACCTGCATAATGAACATTTGTATACCTAACCCTGAATTGTACCCCACATCTTTAAAATAAAAAACGTTTTAGAAAAAGAAAGTGCAAAGGCATTCATATTGTAAAGTTTCTAGAGACTCGAGGTCTGGGAGATGTCAGCAGTGAGTGACAAAATGCTGCATCTTGTAATTCCTCCTACAAAGAAAGAGAAACATTTTGGTAGGCCTGGTGGTTTAAGAGGTTACATTCACCACACTTGGGTATGCTGCCTTGATCCAGTTAAGCTAACAGATATGAGAGACACCAGATTCTCTGGGTGTGGTGCACACTGTTCTGCCTTTTGGAGTGCAGGAATAAGCAGATCCAGTGGTAGAGAAAGCATGTTTATGTCGCCTATGTAAAATACTGTCTGCAGCCTCTGGAGGACTCTAACCATGAAGAGCTCTATGGTTTGGGTGTAAGGCCTCTTTTGCTGACATTTGAAAAGCAGTTCCTTGCTTGTTACTAGGCTCTGGCGGACACTGATTCCTGCCTCGTCACGAGACGCTAAGTGCTATGTGACCAGAACCACCCATCATAAATAGAGCATTATCTCATCTTCAAAATCAGGCACAAGTAAATTGCATAAGGAGTATGTTGATTAATTTTGTCAACTTGGCTGGGCCACAGTGCCTAAATATTTAGTTAAATATTATTCCAGACATTTCTGTGAGGGCGTTTTCAGATGAGAATTGCATTTGAGTCAGAGGACTTGAGTAAAGCAATGGCCCTCCATAATGTGGGTGGATCTCATCCAAACAGTTGAAGACTGCATAGAAGAAACAGCTGGACTTCTCTAAGATAGAAAAGATTAGCCAATAGGCTGCCTTTGGACTCAAACCGCAACCCTTTCAGTTCAGTCTGCTGATCTACCCCATCAGACTCACCAAACCTCCACACTCACATGAGCCAATTCGTAAATATAAATCTTTCTCTATATGTGCACATCATATTGGTTCTGCTTCTCTGGAGAACCCTGACTAACACGAGCACCCAGCTCAGGCTCTTGAACTTGCTCCTGTTGCTTGCCCGCCTTTCCTAAAATTCACATTTTGGCTTCGTGGGGAATCCCCTATGACTAATTAATGAAGAGAGAAACCCAGACCTGGTTTAAGGATCTACATGCATCATCCAGGAGCAGATGGCCAGTGTCATTATACCCTACTCAGAGGTGGCTGTAAAAGGGAGTGGTGGAGCCCAGGAGGTTGAAGCTGCCGTGAGTTGTGATCGTGCCACTGCACTCCAGCCTGGGTGACAGAGGGAGACATTGAGTCAAAAAAAGAAGAAGAAAAGAAAAAGAAAAAGAAAAAGAAAGAGAATGACAGAAGGAGGTCCTCCCAGGGGCAGCACATCAGATGATTCGCTTCAAATGGAAGGAGAAATGGTCTGAAGTTCAGATCTACACTGATTCATGAGCAGAGATGAATGGGTAGCCAACTGGTAAAGGACTTTAAATTAACAGGACTGGAAGACTGGTGATAAGAACAGCTGGGGACTGGGTGGGTATGTGGAAAGATGTCACTGAAAAGGCACAAACGGTGAAGATGCCTGTGTTCTGTGTGAGTGCCTATCAGAGGGCACACCCAGACTTGCAAAGTCGCTTGTCTCAGTCTACCCTCTAGACTGAAGACTGTTGATCGATGTGCAGTCAACAGCAGAGGCCAGTGCTGAGTTCCCAATATGGTGTAGATGCCCCTTGACTCACGATGGAGCTAAATTCTGATAAACCCATCCATCATAAGTAGAAAATTTCTTAAGTCAAAACTGCATCAAATGCATAACCTACCAAACATCGTGGCTCAGCCTAGCCTACCTCACACATGCTCAGAACACTCACATTTGCCTGCAGTTGGGCAGAATCATCTGGCAAAACAGTCCACTGTAGAGTGCGGATTGTTCACCCTCATGGTCATGTGGCTGACAGGGAGATGGGGTTTGCTGCCTCTGCCCAGCATTGCGAGTATTATATGGCATATCACTAGCCCCGGGAAAGATCAAAATTCAAAATTCGAAGTATGAGTTCTAGTGAATGCATACCACTTTTGTGCCACCCTGAAGTCTATAAGTAAAACCATCAAAAGTCAGGGATGATCTATATCATTCCCTGAGTTGACTAGCCACCACCCGGTAGCAGGTAGATAACACTAAACTCCTCTCATCATGGTGGGACTGTGATAGTCCTAACAAGAATAGATAGTGATTCTACAGGTTTTTGTTGTCCCCATTCATGTTACTCCCCACCACCATCCTTCCCTGTAGAATGTCTTGGCCATCACCACATTGCCTATGACCAGGAAACTCACTTTAAAGTAAAGAAAATTCAGCAGAAGTTCAATTTAATTAAATGACATTCGTGTGGTCCTTCTACATGCTCTGTCATCCAGAAGCGATGGCTTGATACCCCAGTGAAGTGACCTATTATGGTGCCTCCTGGAAGGCAACATTCTGCAAAGTTACAGTACCATCCCATAGGATGTGGTACATCCCTTAAACCAGCAGCCCATATGCGGTGTTGTCTCATCATAGCCAGAACGCCCAAGCTTGGGAATCAAGGGAAGATGCAGGAGGACCTCTCACAGCTGCATCCTCTTAAAAGACTGCTTCTGATTCCCGTACCCGGGGCTTGGTGGGTTTGGAGATCCTCATGCACCAGGGAAGGACCAGGGAACACAGCCAAGGTGCTGTTAAACTGGAAGCTGAAACTGCTTCCCAACCACCTCGGGCTCTTCATTGCACTGATCCAACAGGCAGAAAAGGGGCCACACCACTGACCCATGTGTCTGATCTGATTACCAAGGAGAAACTGGCTTGCCACCACAACATGAGGGCAGGGAGGACTACAGGCAGAATCCAGGCATTCACAGGCCACAACACAGTTTTCTCTTACCCAGTTTACTGTTCAGTGGAAAACTGAGGCAGCACAAAAAAGACGGGCCCACCAAGGATGCTGATGGTGAAGGAGTGGAGAAGAAAAGGCCTGATTGCTGAGGTGCTAGCGAGAGGTGTGGGGGTATGAAAGCCGTGGTTATCAATATGGGCCTTCTGAGCGGGTGTAGACATGGGGTGCAAAGCAGCTTCTGTGTTAGTTGCTTGGTGTTCTTTCCTCGCTTTCACCTGGAGAGCATGGTGGCTAATATTTTAGGTTTCGAGTGAGAGCAGGACGCTAGCAACCTGCCACCATCTGTGATTTCTAGGACTTTGGTTTGTCCCTGTGCTGAAGACATGAGCTCTTCCTCCTGATGGTGGCAGTCTGGAGGGTCTCCTCTCCGCTCTGTGACTCGTGCCCTGCAGGCTGCCTCTGCAGACCACTCCAGCGGGCTCGCCTTCAGCAGCCACTTGGATTTGGCCACTGGCAGGAGGACCGCAGGGTCACATGTTTTCCATCAGCCTCTTCCCACCGGAGTGCAGGTTGTCAGTGACCCCAGTCCCATCTCTACCAAAGGTTACAGCTTCTGTCATCAGAGCTTGGCTTCCCAGGTCCTGGCACCCCCTCCCTCCCCTCGCTCCTTCTCCTTAGGCCTAGAGAGGGTCATGGTTGTCTTCCCAAGGAATGCCCCTAACTACTGTTGATTTCCCTTAACCCTGCTGTACTATTGAATGTGTTCCTTTAGTAAACTCCTCTCAGTTCCTCCATTTGAATTGCCTGTGACAAATCTCTCTGACACAGCCTGGTTTAGTCAGGTTGAACTGAAAATAGCTCTCATCTCCCAGACCAGTGCCAATCCTCACCCTCCTTGGTGGGCCTGATTCCTGTTTCCTGAACACATGAGTCACCTGCCTGTGTCCCGTACAAAAGTCTTCGGCCCCACACACATGCAGTACATGCCTTTCTGCCAGCCTTGCAGATAAATAGACAATCAGGAAATTGGCCAGCCAGGTACTTCTGGTCTCAACTAGCCCACGGGCTTGCTTGCTGGAGGTTCTAGAGCATTTGGTCTCAGTCACTGAAGCATCTTAGGAAGAAAGTTCCAAATAGTGAGAAAACCAGGGCTGCACAAGTGTAATACGCATGCCACACAGGGTGACCCCCTCATCCTCAGAGCATATGGAGGAGCCTCACCTAAGGTGCCCTGGATGCATGGGGTCTGAAGGTATGCCCCAGGGTCCTGCATGCACCGTGCACAGCCGCCCCACCTAGTGCCCTGCCTCTGCCACCTGGCCATGGACTTTAGCAGCCAGTCACAAAGTCTGCAGCTGCCACGCTAAGGAGCCCGCGGGTGGCTGAAGGAAGGCCAGGCAGGGCAGGCCAGGCTCTCAGCAGACGCAGCCCAACCTTCCTTTTCACATAGATGAGTATTTCTGTTGCGATTTTCAGTGGTGTCCAAGATCACCGAGAAAGCACAGCTCTAACAACATGTGATTATTCTGAAAATTCGAACGTCTTAATCCTGGAATAAATTACACAAAATAAATTAGTCTGAATTAGAAATTCTACTCATATCATCACATACAGAGAAAGCCAACATTGCACATGACACAAAGAAAAGGAAGAGTTATTAGAGTCCTTAAATATAAATATATATTAAGTACATTTGTTACATATATTTAAATATACATAATTATATGTTATGCATGATATTTACCTATATGTAGATAGATACATAAATACAAATATTTAAGTGTTGCAGAACATTGTCTTACATGTCATACACATTGTCTTACATATCATCTACCATTACAAAAGTTATCTCCAGCTGGGCTCGGTGGCTCAGGCTGTAATCCCAGCACTTTGGGAGGCCGAGGCGAGTAGATTGCCCAAGACCGCGGGTCTGGGCTGGGCAATAAATCTAAAATACAATAAATCAAAAATTAGCCGGGCATGGTAGCACATGCCTGTAGTTCCGGCTAATTGGAAGGCTGAGGCAGAAGGATCGCTGGAGCCCAGCAGGTTGAGGCTGCAGTGGCGGACGGGAGCGTGCAACTGCACTCCAGCCTGGGCGATGGGAGTGAGACTCCAACTCAAAAAAAAAGTTATCTCCTTCATTTTGCCACACAAATATGGTCATTTTCTATGGTGGCATATTATGGAAAGCTCAGGAACATTGCTCTGAGGCATCGCACACTTTATTTCCCACCTCTGATACCTACCACGACTATAGCATATGAACACAAACCACACCCAGGAGTTCAATGCTGAACTGAACACCTGAATTAAAATTTCCCTAACACAATCATAACTCTCAATAATCATCCCCCCTCATAAGAGCAAACATGATTTACATGGGCTAAAGCAGTAGCACATACACACACACACACAAATTATGTCTTTAAAGCTTATTCTGATATAAATTCACCTAAGAAGGAGGTAGTTGATTTTGAGGGATAAAAGGAACAAAATAACCAGAAAATGGTTTGAGTAAAATTTTAACTCAGAGATCTGGCATGTCATAGGGACTATGTTGCTTAGCCATAATCAAAACACAAGTTTAAGACTGAAATACCTTAGTTCTCAGGTCCCTAGATTCTTCTAGGCTTGCTAATGAAAAGGGTAAGTTTAATAAAGGAAAGTAGACGTGAATGGCAATGTAAATGAACCAGACACAAAATAGTACACAATGTGTGAATGAGATTTTATGAAGAATAAAAACAGGTCGGTACACACCTTTCTGCCAGCCTTGCAGATAAATAGACATCAGGAAATTGGCTCAGGTCTGTAATCCCAGCACTTTGAGAGGCAGAGGTGGGAGTATGGCTTGAGACCAGGAGTTCAAGACCAGCCTGGGCAACATAGACAGATAACCATCTCTACAAAAATAAAAATGAAAAACCTAGCTGAGCATGGTGACATGCATCTATAGTCCTAGCTACTCAGGAAGATGAGATAGATCACTTGAGCCCAGGAGTTCAAGGCTGCAATGAGCTATGATCAAATAACTATACTCCAGCCTGGATGACAGAGCAAGACCCTGTTTTTAAAAAAGAAAAAGAAAAAGGACAGGGAGACTGAAAGGACCAAGATGGAGTTAATATATCCAAAGAACAGTCATTTTTACACCTCCCAGTTCTGTCTTAACATTACCTAGCTTGCCCTCTAATCAACAACAGAACCAGTTTCTCAGAGGTAGCTATTGATAATTGTCTTACAATTCTCTCCCCAGCTTGTTTTGTATTAATTAGTTTTTCTTTCAAGCATTTACCTCCAGCAATAAGAAGCCAAGTTAACTTGATTAGCCCTTCGTGACCTTTGTGATAGACAGACCTCAGCACCATGGCAACAGTCATGTGATTAACCCACCTATCTGCCTGTTGTTCATCACTTAATGTCAGTATCTGAGCTTACCTGTTCCCTTCATGATGACACGGAACAGACCACCACCCAGTCACCTTAACGATCTGCCCCTTCATCAAAGCAAACTCAAGCAACCATTTGTTAAGCACTGGCCAGGTCATGTGTTCTTTGAGCTATGGGCCGCCATGTTTTCCTAGCTTTGGCTCCTTGGCTCCCTTCTCTACCTTGGGGAGGTGAATGTGGGGGAGGTGAATCTCTTCTCTCTCTCTCTCTCTCTCTCTCTCCCACTCCCCAATTCACTTTCTAAATAAAGTATATTTTCTTAACCTCTGTGCAGTTCTTTGTACGTTTCACATGGCACTGGATCACAGACCAGATCCCCATCTAGTTTGACCTAACATTTTGGAGGCCCCACTGGGATTTTGACCTAGCAGCGAATGAGAGGGAGACGAAGGGAAAGAAGAAAAACAGGCACAATTAATCTATAACATTAACAATCAGGACAAGAGTTAACCTCAGTGAGGTGGGCCAAGGATCATAAAAGGGCACAAGAGAGTCTTCTGGGTTGCTGACAATATGTTGCTTAATCTGAATGTTGGTTACAGGGGTATTTTCTGTTTGTGAAAAGTTACCAAGTTGCATACTTAAGAGATGTGTGCTTTTATATATGCTTATTATGCTTCAATGAGAACTGGCAGAGAGCTCATACTTTTACAAAGATATATAGTTAGGCATGGGTACAGAAAACAGAAAATAAAAATCCAGGGGCTCTAGCCCAACTGGAAGCTAACCCACCTATCTGCCTGTATGAAATAACAAGTCAGCGTTATTAGAAGCAAAGAAAGAAAGTGAGGGAATAACTGGGCTGTAACAAAGGATACTTGTGTGACTTACAGAGATTAGAAAGTAGTTCTTCTGGGATACAATGTAGCAACTCTAGCCCTGATTAGAATAATGGGTAATTTTTTTAAACTTTGGAAAGAGAGAAGAGCAAATAGAGACGATTAAAGAGACAGAAAATAGGTCCTCAAAAAATGTTAAAAGTAACACATTTTAAAAATTGGATACTGGTCCTCTTATCTTGATAAATGGTAAAATGACTCTCTTACTCTTTCCTCAAATACTTTGCTCCTTTTCTCTCTTCTCTACTGGCAAGTGAACTCTTAAGAGCCAAATAAGTCCACTGATGTTAATTTATTGAGCAGATATGTCAATGTCATTCTAAAAGAAAAAAGATGCTTGGACATTAGAAAGCACTAGCTAAAATAATTAGGGTTGCCTAGCTTAAAGAAGGGGAGGCTTGATTGACCTCAGAATTGCTGAATATTTTTGAGAAGGGAGTTTACATTCTTCACTTCAGACAAAACAGAAGTAAATAATCTTAAAATGAAATAGAGTTCAACAAGACACCAGAAAAACTGGATAATTGAGTGAATCACAAGGCCGGTGACCCAGGAGGAAAACGGGGATGTTTTGACTAGGCTAGGTTCTTTCAAGCATCATGATTTTTATCATCTCCTGAGTAATGAGCTCGATTTTATTTACAATAGCTGAGGTTTGCGAAGCTGCAGAGGTCTCCTCGAGGGCCCATTCCATGTACTTGCCTCTGCTTGAAGCCCTGCTTCTGAGCTGGTCCTGCCAGAGGGAGATCTGAGGCTGAAGGACGTCCAGAGGCAGCCGGTGGGCAGACTCTGACCTGCAAGCCCCTCCACTCCTGAGGATGGGGTGGGGAGTGGGCTGCCGGCTGTCACCAGTCACCATGGTGACCTCACAGCCAGCAGCTGCTCACCCAAGTCTGAGGGTGTCTGAATGGCCTCCAAGGCGGTTGACGGGCAAAGTCCCAGATGAGGCCCGAGGACCTGGCCACATGCTCAGTTGAGCCAGTGCCTCTCCTGGGGCTCCCAGCAGAATGGGGCCGCTTCAGAGCAGGCTTGGCCAGAGCAGCCTGAGAAACGTCTCCTGGCACTCGCATGCTTCTCTGCCCACGTCCCTTGCCCCAGGAAAGTCTCAGAGAAAAGAGGTCACACGTTTCAAGTGAAAACTGAATTATGTGGAGCTGTAGGTTTAGTCCAAGACTTCGTCTCCTGATGCACCTGGTATTGTGTCCATTTTGTAGCTGCTGCTTGCGGGACACCTTCCTGACCCTCCAGACCTGAATCTGGAAGTGGTGCCTGCCCTTTGTCCTAACGACCTGCAGCCCCGTGAGCAGTCCCGTGTTCCCAACACCCCTCCGCCTGCCTCATACTCCAGCCCCTCTAGCTGTGGCCCAGCACCCCCTGCCTGGCACCTGGTGCCTGGCAGACACAAAGCAGGGACGGGCCAGTGCCCATGGGGCCCAACAGCTGGCAGGCCACCTCGCAGCCCGCCAGGCCTCCGGAGGAGGGCAGGCCAGGTGGGGAGGGGGCTCTTGATGGGGGTCTCCAGCAAGACATCTGCTTCCCTGGCCAAGAGATCTGAGGGGCGGATGCAGGAGACAGGGATGGGGGTGGCAGGGCAGCCCCGACCCGGCAGCTTTGCCAAGCCTGGCTCCCACTCTCGGAGGTGGCCGCAGCCTGTCCCTTTCAATGCCTGCCTTCCTTCCCCTCCCCCTGTCAGCTGGCGTCTCAGGAAGAAGCATCACAAGCAAACTGCCACTGAAAGACAAAGCCGTCTGCTGGCCACCGTCCAGGCCCGCACCCTGCGCCTCGGCTGCCGGGACTCCCCTGCCAAAGCCCACTCAGGGCCCACAGATCCTTCCTTGACATGCGGCTCCCCCACCCTGGGCAGCCACTGGGCCCCGGGCCAGGACAGGGAGGACACCTCCCACTTCTCCGGGGACACCAGGAGAATAGATAGACTGAAGCGTGGTGGGCCAAGTGCCACCTCAGGAGGAAGGGACAGATGAGTGAGGGGACCGCCTTCTCCCTAAATCATGTGTCTGGAGCCTCCCTGACGGCCCCTGAGGAAGCAACCCCTCCACTCCGTCTGTTTTTCTCTCTTCTTGGCCAACACTCCTGGACACTGGAGTCTCACTCCTACAATCAGGGGAACTGTTGGTGGGGTGATGTCTCGCAAAGGTCCAAAGCCATTTCCAGGAGCCTGGTTAGAAGGAAGAGGAAAACTGTCATCACCCTCTGATTAACGTGAGGCTTTAAAAATAAACAAGCAGTTCTGGCCCTTGGCCTAGCTGGAGAAGAACCATTTATAAACTGACGGAGGGACCAAACATGGGAGTCGCCCAAGACTCCCAAGCAACCTGGGGTTTTCTTCTCTTCTGCCGGTTGTGCCCAGGATGTGAAGGCAGTGATCCTGGGTTCACTGAGATAGGCAGCTCTGAAGGTGACCTCCAGGCCCAGGAACTGAGGGAACTTTGTCCCCAGGGACTAGTGGACCCGGGTCTACAGAGAGCACTGTCCTGCGGGCCTCAGCAGTCCACGCATGCCTTTTTTCAGAAGTCCCCAGGTCAGAGAGTACAACAGCAGCATGGCAAGAGGGTCACTCCCCACTTGCAAGCCCCAATGTCCATCACCCTGCCGTCAGCACTGTAGCTGTCCCTTGACAGTTTGTCGTCTCTGTCTGCCACTTGCTTCCTGTTTCTGGTGTTTTGCAGATTATGCTTTAACCTTCCTTCCCACCCTCCTGGTGACTCAGAAACTCATCATTGGAAGAGCTCCCAGGCAACTAAGCCTGTCTTATAAGACCTTCCTCCTGCCTGGCTCAGGGCTCAGGCTCCAAAGATCGCAGAGAATGAGACCTAGACTGGTGCTGCACATCACAAGAGCTAGTGCGTGTTCACACGTCCTTGTGCATATGTACACACACACAGCAAGGGGTGATCATTACTCTCCTGCCCACTCCCCCTCCTAAGACCCTGACTCCCTCCCCTCCTCCCCAACTCCTGCCCCCTTCATTCTGCCGTTATCAAGGACCTCAGTGTATACACCTGCATTCCTTGGCCTTCCACACCGGTGCCTCATCCTCCCTTTATCTGACAGTCTCCCCTTGAGTTCCATGAGGCAGCAGCAGAGGCAGTATCTTATGTGTGGCCTGGAACAGTGAGCATCTCTAAGTGTTATGGAGTGAATTGAATCCTCCGAATCTCCCACTCATTCCCAGCTCAGCCACCAACCTCCATGGCTATGGGAAAATAAGACACCTGACAGGGCCTGTCAAGCTCCGGCAGGCCAAGCCCTTCACAAGCAGTCTGATGCAAGCTAGCCTGGTCTCCTTGGCTCTTCAGCCTTCTCTCCATCTGCACCAACACAAATGGAACATGCATTTTTAATGAATTAGGCAATTCCCGTGCTTTTAATAGGGAGGAAAGGGAGAAACACTTAGCTAATACACCAAATGATTTTCACTCTTCCAGGATGTCCACTGCAGAGTAGAATGTGAGAGATGATCCCTTCCCCCCCAAAAAACACAGTGGAATCTCTTTTGCACCCCCTTGCCAGCTCTCACTTGGACCTCTTGGCCCTCTTGGGATACTGCACCCCAAGTTCCTGGAAGCTCAAGAAAGGGACATCTCATGCATGGTGGGTGCCTGGTGTGGCCAACACCATTCTGGGTGCCAGGAAATCTGGGTGTCAACCGTGGTGTCCTTGGGTATGCTGCCGGCTTCGCTGAGCTTCTGTTTCTCTGCCCTGACCGCTTGCCTCGCAGGATGGGTGTGAAGAATAAATAGGATAAGAACTAGGAGAGGGCAAGGTGGCCGGAGCCCTCAGGGGCTGGCGCACAGCAAAGGCCAGGCCAGCCCTGGGGAAGGGCCCTGGGACAGAAGGAAGGTTGAACATTTCTCCCCTCCCTTCAGCCTCGATGTCCCTTCCTCTTCTCCTCCCTGCCCCTGTGCACCCCTGCTGTGGGTTCAATGGTGTTGAAGTCCTAATCCTAGTGCCCCAGGATGTGATGTACTGGAGATAGGGCCTCGAAAGAGGTAATTAAGTGAAGCCATCAGGTGGGCCCAAATCCAGCAGGACCAGTGCCTTATAAGAAGATTAGGACACAGACTCACACAGAGGGAAGGCCATGTGAAATCACTGGAAGAAGACAACCATCTACAAGCCAAGGAGAGAAAAAAACCAACCCTGGTGCACTCCAGTCTTGGACTTCCAGCCTCTAGAGCTGTAAGGAAATACAAGCCTGTGGTTAAACCCCCTTGCCAGGCTACTTTGTTAGGCAGCCCTAGCAAGGGATCACAGCCTCCCGGCCTCCTAACCTCCCATCCTCTCTACATCTCCTTGTGCCCCATGAGCATTGCAGCCCTGCCAGGGACTTCTCCTATGCCAGCTCTGGAAAAGTGCCTGAGAAGTAAATTCTGGGCATCGGATCACAGAACCCTCTCATGTGACACGGTGGAGCAAGGCAACTAGGAACATTCAGTCAAAGACATTGCCTCCAGGGTCAAGACGTTCAGGAGAGCAGAGTATACCTCCTGTCCACGAGAAACCCATGCTATGGAGGGTCCCAAATTTTCCTTTCCTATGTAGCTGTCGGGGAGATGGGTGAAATCACCGACTCCGGAGCTTAACCTCAAAGAGTCAACATCAATAGGCACCCGGGGAGGGGGAGGGGCGTCTGAGAAGCTGTGCTTTTGGTAGCCAGGGGCCTGAGGCATGGCCACGGTCAGGACTTGCTGATCAGTCTGCCACCATGTGAGGTTGTCTCTGTGTCTCAAGGGTCAGCTCAGATCAGGGCTGGTGTGTGGACATCAGCATCGTTCCTCTGAGGTATGGTCTGTTAACACGCAGAGGTCCCCAGGTTTGAGGGGATGCCTCTGGGAACCCATGGGGGCCTGCTGAACCTGCCTCGTGGTTACTCTGTTTAGTGGAGCCCATTACAAAATGATGTCTTCTCAGTCACAGATCACAAAACACTGTGGGTCAGCAAGTCCCAGTCCCTCTGTCTGCCTTTGAGGAGCCCCAGGTATAAGAAGAGGGGTTGCCCAGCCTAGACCCACATTGGCTGGAGCTGGAGCCCATGCCCAGGTTTCCAGGTTCCCTGGCTCATTCTCAAGTACTCTTTTCTTTTTTTTTTTTTTTTGAGTTGGAGTCTCACTCTGTCGCCCAGACTGGAGTGCAGTGGCTGCCCCCGGCCACCGCAGCCTCGACCTGGTGGGCTCCGGCGATCCTTCCGCCTCAGCCTTCCAAGTAGCTGGAACTACAGGCGTGCGCTACCACGCCCGGCTAATTTTTTGATTTGTTGTAGAGATGAGGTCTCACCAAGTTGCCCAGGCAGGTCTCGAACCCACGGGCTCAGGCAATCCACTCACCTCGACCTCCCAAAGCGTGGGATTACAGGCTGAGCCACCGAGCCCGGCTCAAGTACTCTTTTCAACACCATTCCAGTTTCGGAAGGTGACCCTGACAGAAGAGAAAATAAGACTCTGACAAGGCTTATTGAGCACTGGCAGGCCGAGGACTTCACAGGTAGTATCTCATTTAATCTTCCAATAACCACTCACACTTGACCTCACTCTCCACAGCTGACAGGAGAGAGACCTGCCCAAAATCACAACAGAGGCAGAGTCAGAATGCACCCTAGGCCTGTTCAACTGCAAGTCCCTGGTGGTCCACAATCTTGGGATGAGGAGGCTGTACTTTTTAACTGCTCTAGGAGCTGGGAGAGCACCAGGGACTCTCCCGTTGGGCTGGTATCCTGAGAATTTGCTCCATATGCCCAGCAGCCTACTCAGGAGTCCTTCCCGCCCCACCCTGCAGCCTACTGGCTTCGCAGACTTTTTGAGCTGGCCAACAGGGCAGGGTCTGGCTTTTCCAATGGCTCCACGGGTCTCTCCTAGCACCTCTCAGATGACACTCCTGCTGGGTGCCAGGAACCAGGCAGCCCCAGTGGAGGGTTGCCCTGGCGCCTTGGCTTTCTCTCAGTCTCTCGCTGCTTGAGACAGGCCTTTTTGTCCCAGCTGCAGCTTTAGAGGTTCCACCTCACATATTGACAACTCTGACACAGCTCATTTTGTTCCTGGACCTTCAGGGGGGCATCCTGTGGGAGTCCCCAATATCTAATGGAGGAGCGGAGGAGATGATGCTATTCTCACGAAGTTAACAAGAACTCTGGACAGAAAATAATTAAGCATTAATCATTCTGGACAGAAAATAATTAAGCATTAATCAGGCTCCACTTTGGCCCACTTCCTTGTAACTGAAAGTTACCTAGTGCGAGATACTGACCATTTGCACATCTTCATTGTTTTTGTTGATAGAATTTCTGACGTTAGAATCATGCAGCTTTTGTTTAAGAATTGTTTAAGACATGTTTTTCAGATCCAGAATTCCAGAGAAACAGTTGGCACGAACCAGTTTGAAGACCCCCCCAGAGAGGAACAGAACTAGCATGAGAAGACAGTTTCTTCATCTCTGTGTCTCATGACTTCACCTAGCTCTCTTTGACCAATCAACCATCTCCACACTTCAAGACACTCCCAACCCCTTAAAAAACTCTAACCCCGAACCCCTCAGGGAGACGGATTTGAGGTTTCCTCCTGTCTCCTCATTCGGCAGCGCTATGCTTAAACTTTTCTCTGCTGCAACCCGTGTCTTGGCCTGTTGACTTGCTGCTTGCATCAGACAATGAGCCTATTAAGATTACAGTGGGAGATGTACTGGGGACCCCCACACCCACCACCTTCCAGGACGTCCACTTTTAGCTCACAGGTCTTTGCTATCCTCACCAGCGTGGCCTCCTTTTTTAAATTTTATTTTATTTTATTTTAGAGTTGTGGTGTACATGTGAGGATTTACTACATAAGTAGGTTGCATTCAGGTAAAATTTGGACTTCTAGCAAGAGCATGACCTCCTTAATCTCTCCTTCAGCAGCACTCCTGCTCCCAGCTCCTGTCCTAGCAGAAGATCCTGGCTCCTTCCCAGAACTTGAAGTAAATTGTGGGACTTGATTCATTCATTCATGTGTTCAGCAAACGTGTATTAAGTTCCTAATGTGTGCCAGGCACTGTTTGGGGCACTGTGAATACAGCAGCAAATGAAAGAAACCAACCAAACAACAAACATCCCTGTCTTCATGGAGCTCTCCTTCAAAGATAAGTAATTAAATGTAGAGTCAGTCCACGATAATACCTGGGAGAAAAAGTAAAGAAGAGAGATATGAAATGTTGAGTGGTTGAAATTTCAACCAAAGTTACTTAAAAAAAAATTTAAAACCAGTCAAATTTATCAGTGGGGGGTTGTATACCAAATTAATTTAGTGACACCAGTGCTAATAAGTTCTGATCACCCATTGCTATCCAGCCTACTTTTTTTATTTTTTATCTTTTTGAGTTGGAGTCTCACTCTGTCACCCAGGATGGAGTTCCGTGGCACACTTACAGCCACCCCAGCGTCGACTTGCTGGGCTCCAGCAATCCTTCTGCCTCAGCCTTCCAACTAGCTGGAACTGAAGGCACGCGCTACCACACCCAGCTAATTTTTTATTTATTGTAGAAATGAGGTCTCGTCAAGTTGCCCCGGCTGGTCTCAAACCCGTGGGCTAAGGCAACCCTCACCTCGGCCTCCCAAAATGCTGGGATTACACACTGAGCCACTGAGCCTGGCCAACCAGCCTACTTTTGAGTGAAGACCTGAAGAAGTGAAGATATGTAGGGGGAAGCATTGCAGGCATAGAGAACAGCAGGTACAAAGGCCCTGAGGCTTGCAGAGAAAGGAGGGAAGAGGGCAGGCATGAGACAGACAATTCATGCAGAGGGAATCCCAGAGCATTTGGGAGAGGTGCTGAGGTCCGCCTTTTGATCAATGTCCAAGGCTGCTGTGCTGAGCACAAAGGGAGGGAGGGCAAGGCCAGAAGCAGGCAGAGCAGCCAGGAGGCTGCTGTCACCCTAAGAAAGTGGCATTGACCACAACTGTGGAGGGAATTAAAATGGTTGAAAATACATTTTGAGGGCAGTGCCAACACTGACTGCTGACTGACTGGAAGTCCCGCCCTGCCCCCACTCACTCGTAGGCATGCAGGGTCCCAGTCCCCATCCCCCCGCCCTCCTGGCAGACCCTAACCTTCCAGAACATTCTCAACTCCTTCCTAGTCCCCAGAGCATCCCTGTTCCATCTAGGAAGTCAAATCCAACTGTGATGCATACCAGCGGGATGACTTTGGGAGAGTTGTTTCATCCCCTCTGATTCTCTATCTGTAAGACAGAATAATGATTCTTGGGCTGGCCCTCGGAGCCACAGTTGTAGGGAGACCAGCTGGAGTCCAATCCCCACTGGCCACCCAGGCTTTTGGCAGCTTCATGCCATGAGGGGCTTTTTTCTGGGCTGTTTCTGTTCTGGGCCTTCTGGTTCTCAAACTCTGGCTCTTCTCCAAGGCTATAGGGGCTCAGATCTCGTCCTCCCTGTACTTGGGTTCTGCTGGCCTCACCAAGGGTCATCCCAAGAGCTGCTGAGCTGCAAGCCAGAATTGCCTGGTTTGAATCCTTCACTACAACGGATAAGGGAAGGTCATAAACTGACAGGGAAAAACACCACTCTCAAGACCCCCAGCCTCTTCCATGAACTGAAGTGATACAGATTCCCACTGCGTGAAGCTCGCTGTGAGATAAAATGAAACTATACATATAAAGCACCTAGCCTGGAGTCTGCTCACACACTACATTATCAAATGATGCTGTGTCATGAAAATAACGTAGGCTAGCAGAACTTTCCACCTTTCCTCTGTAAACAGAATTAGGATGAGAATAAAAATACACCCTATCCTGTTTTTCTCCAGAAAAAGGTAAATAGGTTTGTGTCCTCTGACTTTGTGTTGTGTGTGGCGATGGACTAAGTATGGCTGTGGAGTCATGGGTTGGTAAGAAGAATTTACCAAAACAGTTATGAATTAATAAAGGTAGATTTAGTAAAGGGAAGAAACATTGTAAAGGGCTCAATGTGCCAAACAACAGAGAGAATGTCTGCTGTCTGCAGAGGCGGGGTGTTATAAGAGGGGTGTCAGGGTTTCATGGGCCGGGAATTGTCTTTGGAGGGAGTCTGCAAAAGGAAATTTCCAGAGGTTTGTGAAGCAGCTGATTGATTGTGGTGTTTGTCTCTTTAAGATAAGCTTAGTTAACAGCGACAGTTAACTAGCAATGAACGGTTAACTACTTTTTGTTTATAGCAAATGTTTTATAGCTGGCTAACTAGCTTTTAAAGCTCTTTGCTGTCATCAGTAAGTTTCTTCATAATATTTGTTGAATATTTGTTGAATATCTCACCCTGAGATGTCCTTCCTCAATTTACCTAATGGAGGTTGTCCTCATCAAACCTCATATTCTTCCACACTTGACTCAGGGTTCCCAGCCTTCTCCAAGAGAGCACCTACTTTTTAGGTGGTTCATGTCTTCCTGTGGGAAAGGTGGGTGTCTCTGGGACACCATTTGTAACACTCCACGATCTGGCAAACGCATGTTCCTTTGGGGGTCTGGAATAAACTCTGTGCAAATGCATACAGACCCTGAAAGGAGCAGGCCCCCGCCATCCTGCTGAGGACCTTCTGTGTCCAGTCTCTGAGGCCTGCCTCCCATCACCCTGGCTGCACGCACCTTCCAGAAGCAGGTGAGCATGGGCTGCTCCCATCGACTTGGGTATTCACAAGTCCACGAGCCAAGAGCCTGTCTCAGGGCTGTCTGGGTTGGTGCCAGGGAATGGGGGAGACAATGAAAAACAAGCATCAGGCCTGTTTTCCCTTCTGAAAAGATCTTCATTTCCACGCTAATTGCAGTCTCTAGTTGGCCTGGGGTTCAGACTCAGCCTTATTTGTGGAGTCGGCTGGAAGTCACTCCTGGCGGCTTCCTCCACCTTCTTTTCCTTGGCCAGACATGTCTGGTCATAAACTGACAGGGAAAACACCACTCTCTAGATTATTTTGGTGTCCTGTCTAGGGTTATTATGTAGCTTGGGACCAGTCCCGAGCTACCCTCACCCTCAGCTGCCGTGATCGTCAACCTGAGCTAGCTCGGCTCCACTTGCCTGCCTCACCTTTCATTCTGGTTTGCTGACTACAGACGAATTCCTTCTTCCTCAAACCTTTCCAGGCTGCTCCACAAACCAAGGACCACATGAAGGCCAGAGCCAGGAGGGGTGTACTGGGTAGTCAGCCCTGTGGGAACAGGAGACCTCTCCCCCAGGACTGGACTCACCCTCCATCTGAAAGGCCCTTTATTCTAGTACTTAATGAGGCAAAAGCAGTGAAGGGCTGGACGGTGGAACCAACCAGATGTGAATGGAGAAGGGGAGGTTTGCAGGGTGGAGAGGAGTTCAAGGATGAAAGGAAGGTATTCTGGGCAAGCTGAGCATGGCTACGAACGACACAGCACGTCTACAGATGGATTGGTTTCATTAGGGCTGTGCTTTGAGCCTCAGACTGCAGATGCAGGGAGTTTGTGTTTTTAGTACTTTATGGTGAAACGGAATCATTTTGGGTTTGGGGCACTGAAGTAATGATGAAAGCACATTTTTTGCCAGGGTGGGAATGGTAAAAGACGCACACACCTTATCTGGAAGAAAGAGACTCCTTAGGGGTACGTTCCTGTCCTTCCATACTTCCTCAACCCTCCTCAGTTCCTATGAGGCCCTTCCATGAAATTGAAGATCGCAAATTGATGTCTTTCAGATGGGTCCATTTTGTACGGGGTCCAATTCATAGTCAGCTGTGGGATGGCAGCAAAAGAAAAAAAAAATGTAATTATTCAAAATTAGGAGCGAAAACAAGCCTGGAACGCAAAGGATGCAGTTAACTCATTTCAGATCAGCGTCCCCTCTTAAGACCAGAGCCAGGTCCTAGGTGAGAACTGTATTCATGGAAGAAGACTGCCCTGTACACTATAATAAAAGGGTTAGTTTTTATTTTCAGCTTTTATTCTCTCAGTTGCCAGAAGATGAGGAAAATCACATTAAGTGCTGCCTGCCGGGTTTTGTCATGAGAACAAGGCATCAGGATTGTGAAGTCTGTGAATGATCTTGGGAAATGTGTATTACCTTGACCTTTAGAGATGGCTGTATCCTGATTGGCTGGCTGTGCTGCCCGCTCCCTGGGGGTCAGTAGGGTCATAAATACAGAGAAACGGGAAGGCAGGCCATCAAAAAAGCCCGCCGTAGTACGTGGTGCTGGGAAGCAGAACGGGGAGGGGGGGTGATTCGGGTTGGGTTCGAATCCCTCCTGTGGGCTGAGCCGTAATCCCCGCTAGAGCGTGCAGGCCTGGGCCAGGCGGGGGTAAGGGCGTGGCGGGCGGGGGTCGGTTATGGAGTAGGGCAGCGAGGGCCGCCCTGTGTCCCCGTGGGCGTCTCCCGTGCTCTCAGGCAGGACAGGTCGGGGCGGGGGTGGATGTGCTGGGGGCGGGGTCTAGGCGTCCGGGTGGGGCGAGGCTGTAGGCGAGGCTCCGGAAGGACGCCCCGCCCTGCACCCCGGCCGCGTGCGCGTGGGAGGATTTATGCAGCAGGTGGCGCGTGTCTCCGCTGTTGTCCAGGCGGGCGATGCAGGATCTTCACCCCGGAAAAACGGCGTCAAGGACCCGTTCGCAGGCCCTCGGGCTCCAGCCAGGCCCTGCGGGACTCGTGGCTCCAGGCCGCGGTCTGGGTCCGGGAGGGCGGCCTCTCTCCGGCATCTCCATCAGAGCCCAGGCGCCGGCAGCCGCGCGGTGAAAGTCGCACGCAGCTCGGGGCGCAAAACGACAAAGCGCGCAAAGCCGCGGGGTGGGCTGAGGGGCACTGGGTCTCACCGCGCCGCCGGGCCTCGGGGTGGCGGCGTCTAATCAGTGTTTACGGATCAGAGCCTTTGGGGTCTGTAACCGGGGCGACCGCGCGGCCCCGCCCCAGGAGCCACGCCCCCGCGCTTCCCATTGGCCGCCGGCCCCGGCGCTCCCCGAGGCCACCAATCAGCGGCCGCAACTCTTTACAAAAGGTGGAGGATGGCTTGTGGCTGGAGCCCTGCTCGGGTGGAGAAGCCCGGCTGACGGCTTAATTGAGGTTCACGTCAACTCTAATCAGAGAGGCAAACCGCGAGCCGCGTTACCTGATCATGTATGCTTCAGGGAGTGCTACGAGAGCCCGAGAGGTCCCCAGTAAGCGGCTCTAGGCAGGTTCCTCATCCTGATGTCTACCTAGACTCTAGTTGTGACCCCTTCATTACCTGATTCTGTGTCACTTCCCATCTGGGTTCTCTGTTTTCTCAACTTAGAATGGGCAGTCTGTCCAGATCCAACTCCGATTATCTACGAGCTACAGACTCTTGAGTCACCCCTGCAAGCCAGCGCTGTGCATTCAGGCCTGAACTGTAAAAGCACCGAATGGGAGGTTGAATTGACTTTGCTTTTTCCTTTGCCTCTGTCTGCAGAGAAAGAAATAGCTGTCTCATTCCCCTTCGCCGGAGGGAAAAAAAATCAATAGGCGTTTAATCTGCAAGAGAGACGAATTTCCCATCTAACCTAAGGAGAGGTGGGACGGCTCTGGGGTAAGCATTGATAGAACTGTCAGATGCCTCAGCCGGCAGGGGCCATATAATAAACCAGTCCAACCCCCTCGTTTTGTAGACGAGGAGTCAGGCCCAGAGACACAAGGGGACTTGTACAAGGTCACCCAGCTGTCAAAAGCCTGGGTAGAAATCAGTGCCCTTCTTGCTACACCATACAGAAGGTTCTAGCCACTTACTTGCCTCAGGGACCTTAGTTTGCTGAGTCTCCCCTTCCTCTTCTTCCTCCTCTCACAATGTCCAATAATAATTGGCAAAGTGCAAATCTGGCCCTGGGAACTTCCGAGGCAGGGACCAAACTGAGATTTTTGATCCTAGCAAAGGCGGGCTCTTTGAAGAAAGCAGCCTTTAATGTGGCTACAATCTGAAGCTCTGATGGATTCCAGTGATTCTATGACCTGCAGACTTTGCCTTTGAAGGACTTACAGCTGATTTCACAAACTTTCAAAGCCTTAAGGAGCAGAGTGATGAAGCATTAGGGCAACAGTTTCATGACTGAAGGCTGGATTCCCTTATTTCCTGAATGACCCAACCCCACAGAATCCACTGGATTTGGTATCTGTTGACTTGCCACCATCCAAGGATAGATTTCCTCATTTTACCAAACCCACTCATTCCTTTTGTCTGCTTCTTGGGCAACCTTCTCTACCCCGGCATCAAGCATTTGTCGAACTCATATAATCCCATTAGACAATGTGGGCACTTACAGAGTTCACAAAGAACAGTTGCCTTCAGAGAGTTTACAGTGTGATCACCAGACAAGCCCATCAGAAAGGCTCCCACACACCTGTAACCTGTGGTTACAAATGAGGTCACAGCAATATTAATGCCCAGGTTGTGACTACTCCGAGCTCCCACAAAACAGCAGCAGGACTTTGAGTGCCTCCCATCCAGTGGGGGCCCAGGGTCCCTCTCACATGTACTCAGAGTTCTCCTGTGTTCTTTCTCTGAAGCTGCCTGTGGTCCGGGGCCTGAAATGCCACTTAAAGCCATTACTTCCCCATTGCCACTGATGGCTGGACTCCCACCAGAGCCCTGCCAGCACCTGGTGTTTCTGGAAAATCCCAGAGCTGCAGAAGCCCTGAAGAGTCCAAGCGGGGCATGGCCCTACAGGCTCACTGTCATGGAGGCAATGGGTCCCACAATGTACAGTGTCCTATGAGCCCTGCTGTCACCAGGCCAGGCCTAGTCCCCTTTCCCTTGTGGTACCCAGCTATTCTCTCTTTTCCTCCCAGGGATATTCAGCTTTTATGTCAGTTCTGATAAGAAGGAAAAGGAAATGAAGGGAAAGGGGGCCAAAATGTATTTAACCTATTTCTTTCCACCACGTAGAACAGAACCTAAAATCTTCTTCTACTACGTTGAAAACAGAGCCTAGCCCATCATTAACTGGTCACGGCTCATTCATTTAGCAAAGACTATGAGCAGCTACTCTGGTGGCACTGGAGAGGCAATGGTGAACAGAAAACACGGTCCAGGTGCCACAGAACCCACCCGGCTCTGGGCTGTGGTGAGAGCTACAGTTAGAGGTTTCCAGTGCAGGAACAATGAGAAGTATGCAGACTGGATAGTGAAGGAATGGGAAGGAGAAAAGTGCAGCTGGAGCCAAGTGTATAACCACCTAAGATAAGGTGGTAGAAGGTGAAGCTGGGGAGGAGGCAGGGCCAGATCTTACAGAGCTTTGTCATCAAATGTAAGGAGTTGGAATTTTAAGTCCAATGAAAAACCACAGACCGGGCTCTGCGGCTTAACCTGTAATCCCAGCACTTTGGGAGGCCAAGGCAAGTGGATTACTTGAGCCAGCGGGTTTGAGACCAGTCCAGGCAACTTGGCAAGACCTGGTCTCTGCAATTAAAAAAAAAAAAAAAAACAGCCAGGTGTGCATGCGCCTGCAGTTCCGCTACTTGGAAGGCTGAGGCAGAAGAATTGCCGGAGTCCAGCAGGTGGACGCTGGGGTGGCTGTGAGTGTGCCACTGCATTCCAGCCTGAGCAACAGAGTGAGACTACAACTCAAAGAAAAGAAAAAGAAAAGAAAAAAGAAAAACCACTGCATGGTTTTAAGCAGAGGAGAGGTATGGTCTGATGTATATTTGTAAACACCATTTTGACTGCTGTGTGTCTAATGGACCCTAACACTCTCTGGAGAAGGACCTCCTTGTCATAAGGAGAAGAAACCCATTCACTTGTCTTGAGTAGACACCCCCTTTCTTGGCTCCAATTTGCACAGGAAGAGACATTGGTACTGGTTTTCCCATTCAGTCTAGCTTGGGGTATAGTTGATTTTTGGACTTTGAGTTTACAAATCAGTCTCATGACCTCATTAGAATGAACCAGTCCCCCACAACCTCTGGGTGGGTGTCTGAAATGGAGTCTGTAGACCTGCAAAGCTGGGAACTAGATTCTGGTCAAATTCTTGCCTGCCTGGGTGTCCTATGAGCAATAGGTCTCAAACCCCTCTGAGCTGTAGCCAGTCATGTACATTAAACCATTTTCATGTTTGTTGAATGAACAAGTGGATGGATGAGTGAACAGTGGGGAAAACAGATGACTGGCTGGTTGACTAGTCAGATAGATTGACAGAAGGATGGAAAGAATCATTATCTACATAGATGGAGAGAGAGATTAGAGACAGGAAGATCCCAGGGGAGAGGAGGAGGAGCTGAATCAAGAGTTCCAGGGAAGGAACAGATCTCGCCTCCTAAGCCACCCCTCTTTCTTCTGGGAGTCTCCTTCAACCAGCAGTCCAGGCTCTTTGGCTGCCTGGAGACCTATGTAAATAGCCTGAAGCATGGGCTCCCCAAGTCCTTTGCTCCTGGAGGGCAGATCCAGTCACCCTCTATTCAGACCTACTTTTGCATTCACCCTTCTCTGGGCCTCCAGACTTGATGCCCTCCCAAAGTTCTCCAGCCTTGGGCAAGGTTAGGAGACCTTAACAAGAAAGAAGGGGATGTGGAGCTACTGAGACACCAAGTCAGAGTTCCCTGCAGGGCCAGAGACAAAAGTGGGGGGGACGGGAGCAGAACACCCTGCTGTGCCCATCTCTGAAGTGGAGGGAGTACTCGAAGCCTATCTGACTGAGTCATTGTCCCCTGCTCCCAATCTGCTCCTGGAGAAAAACCACTGCATGGTTTTAAGCAGAGGAGAGGTATGGTCTGATGTATATGATCCAAGGCCAATGTGCAAATGTGTACCACCAAACCAGGAGCCACTTGGGTCTGAGTTCTTGTGTGAGATCAGTGGACTATGTGCCAAGGCTCTGGGGAAATGGGCCCCAACAGAGACCAGTGCTTGCTAGGGAGCAATGTGGCGCTCTGAGGGACAGAGAAATGGAGAACTAAATGCCACTGTTTTGCCACAAATCCCCTCTGCTTGGGAATTGGCTTTTCTGCTGATGCCAGTGGGAAGCCTCACTCCGACCTCTTAACAAAAGTCTACCAGGAAGGCCAGAACCAGCACTGGATGCAGGGCCCGAAGGTGTTCCGCAAGGGTTTGCTCTTATTCTCACACAAGGTTTCCAGTGGGAACCAAATGGTTTCCACATGGGCCGAGAGGAGGTGGCGTCTTTCCACTGGCTTTTGATCCTTAGACACTGCAGTGTGTAAACAACCAGCCTCCCACAGACAGTGTTCCTGAAACAGAAGACTCAGTGACTTCTCGCCCCCACCTCGGAGCGGGATGACCACGTTCCCACACCACCCAGCACCCGATATCCCAACACCTCGAGGGACATGCCTTGGGTCCTAAGGGAGTTCCTCCTCACCAGGAGGAAGGGTCTGTCACCTAGACTGCCTTTGGTGTCCATCACCTGGGGTCATCCTGGCTCTCTGACCAAACTACCTTCTTCAGAGCCTCGGCTCCCTCCCTGCTCCCACATGGACCACGGTCCTCCCCACTTACCAGCAGAAGAAATTACACTAAAACTTAAAACAAACAATAACAGATGGTGGCAAGGATGCAGAGAAAAAGGAACACCTCTACACTGCTGGTGGAAATTCAAACTAGTGCAACCTCTTTGAAAGACAGTGGAACTAGAAATTGAACTTCCATATGACCCAGCAATCCCCCTATTGGGAATACACCCAGAGGAACTCAAATCATTCTACAAAGAAGATACCTGCACACACATGTTTTTTGCAGCTCTATTCACAGTAACAAAAACATGGAATCCAACCATGCTGCCCATCGAAGCTGGACGGGATTTTAAAAATGTGGTACATATACACAATGAAATATTAGCAGCCACAAAGAAGGACAAGCATATGAACTTCGCAGCAACTTGGATGGATTTAGAGTGGATCATACTCAGTGATCTATCACAGAAACAAAGAACAGAGTACCATATGTTCTCACTCATAAGCGGACCTTGAACAGTTATCATAATACTTTAAGAAAGGGATTGGCAGTAGTGGGAAACTGCCAGGGGAGGGAGAATGGGATTGGCAGTTGAGGGAAACTGCCAGGGGAGGGAAGGACACACCTCATCAACAACCTGCATAATGAACATTTGTATACCTAACCCTGAATTGTACCCCACATCTTTAAAATAGAAAAAAATTTTTTTTAAAAAAAGAAATTACACTAAAACCCAGACTTGAGGAAAACACTCTAATCGCTGCTGTTGGGCATGTCCATTATTACAGTCTCTCTGTAGGAAGTGGGTAAAATAAGTGGGAATAAAATATTCCCTTAAAATGAGTATACCCTTTGATTAAGCGTTTCCACTTCTAGGAACCCGTCCCCAGGAAATCATCAGGAATATAGCAAATGACTTGGGCACCAGATGCTCACTATATCATTTTAAAAAGCAAAAGAATTAGGCTGGTCCAAGGGTAGTGAGCTCTCTTGGTTGATTGTTCATAGTTACAGATCCAGTTCCTCCTTCTAGTCTTTCCCCCTTCTCACCACTGCACTCGACTACTCTTTAAAATAAAAATATAAATAAATAAAATTTAAAAATAAAAAAAAGGAAGTCACTTAAGCACCTACTAATTGGGTATGAAGTGGTTCTCTCACACTTTGAGCCAACCATCACATACCCCAGCCTGGGCAACTAGTGAGACCTGGTTAGACGTCTACACAAAATAAAATTTTAAAAAATGGCCGGTTGTGGTGGTGTGTGCCTGTAGTCCCTGCTTCTTGGGAAGCTGAGGCAGAAGGATCACCTGAGCCCAGGAAGTCGAGGCTTCCAAGAGCCATGATCCTCGTGATTGTGCCATGATCCTTGTGATCATGCCACTGCACTCCAGCCTGGGCAACAGAGTGACACCCCGACTTGAAAAAAAAAGTCATTTACCCTATCAAAAACAATGTTTGCATATGCTTCCTAATAAGTAAACATCTATTTTTAATAACTTACATATGGGCACTATCTAACTAAAACTTATGTGCCTCACAAAACACATGATATGGAAATGTTAAGCAGCATATACATTTTTATTTTATTCATTAATACTTCAGAAATATTTTTAATTTGAGAGTGCAATGTGATTTTGGCTACACTCAGTCTTTCTTAAAGTCTTAGTTCGACGTTTGTGATACAAGTGAAAGTTCAATATATGTCTGTCCTTGGTCACAATCGTTGCCATAATTAAAAACAATCTTTAAAAAGACAAAGATGGGGCAACCCCTTCGGGTCCTCTCCCACTATGGGAGCTTTTCTGTCTTCTTAATAAATTCTGCTTTAAAAAAAAAAAAACAGACCAAGATACACACACTACCAGACTTTAATCTTTACTTTAAGTTTACAATAATCAAAACAGCCTGGTATTGGTACAAGAACAGGCATATGGACCAATGGAACAGGATAGAGATTCTGGAAGCAAAACCTCAATTTCTCAACCAACTCATCTTTGACAAAAACCTCCAACAATAACGACTGGGGAGAGGAGAACCTATTCAATAAATGGTACTGGGAAAACTGACTGACCACACGCAGAAGATTGAAACAGGACCCCTACCTATCACCATACACAAAAGTCAACTCTAAATGGATCAAAGACCTAAACGTAAAACCTTCAACTATAAGAATCTTAGGAAATGCAAGAGACACCCTTACAGAAATCGGAGTAGGCAAACAATTCCTGATCAAAACCCCAGGTGTCCATGCCATAAGAGATAAGATTGACAAGTGGGACCTCATCAAACTGAAAAGCTTCTGCAAAGCAAAAGAAACCATCAAGGGAACAGGAAGACAGCCCACAGAATGGGAAAAAAATATTTGCCAACTATATATCTTACAAAGGCCCAACACCCGGGATCTACAAGAACTCACGCATGCTGAAAGGAAAAAAAAATAGTCCCATTAAAAAGTAGGTAAAAGACATGAATAGACACGTCTCAAAAGAAGATCTACAGGCAGCCAACAGAGATGTGGAAAAGTGCTCAGCCTCACTCATCATCAGAGAACTGCAAATCAAAACCACATTGAGATACCACCGAACCCCAGTAAGAATGGCCATCATTCATAAAACAAATAACAACAGATGCTGATGAGGATTTGGAGAAAAGGGAAATGCTTCTACACTGCTGGTGGGAATGCAAACTAGTTCAACCTCTATGAAAAACAGTGTGGCGATTTCTAAAAGAACTAGAAATTGACCTTCCATATGACCCAGCAATGCCCCTATTGGAAATATACCCAGAGGAACTCAAATCATTCTACCAAAAACTGGAAGGGCAGTTTGTCGCACGTGCATGTTTGTTGCAGCTCTATTCACAATAGCAAAAACATGGAATCAACCATGCTGCCCATCGAAGCTGGACTGGATTTTTAAAATGTGGTACATATACACAATGGAATATTACACAGCCATAAAGGACAAACACATGGACTTTGCAGCAACTTGGAAGGATTTAGAGTCTATTATACTCAATGATCTATCACAGAAACAAAGAACAGAGTACTATATGTTCTCACTCAAAAGTGGACCCTGAAGATCTACCATAATACTGTAAGAAAGGGATTGGCAGTAGCAGGATACTGCTAGGGTTGGTAGGGGAGGTGGGGAGGGAAGGAACACAACATCAGTGAGGGTACCTGATCTCAAGTCAGGCAAAGTGAGGACCAAAGGGAGACCCAAACTTTACCTGTACAATGTCCACTTGTATACCTAATCCTGAATTGTACCCCCACATTTTTAAAATAAAATATAAAATTAAATTAAAAAGCCATAGATACAAATAGAAGAAAGGCCTAATTGGGCACACTTACTAGCCCAAGAACTTAATTTTTTATTCTCATAAAGTAAGTATACCGAGATTTTGTGTTGAAATTAGACTAAGTAAATTTTCTGCTTCTGTGATGTCAATCAATAGGTCTTACGTTTTTTATGTTTTTAGCAAATGCATACAAAACACTAACATTTTCACTGGATGATCTTTAAACAAGTCAGAAAATTCTGTTTCCACATTTTTAAGTGAGCAAATATGACAGCTTTATATATAACTGTACTTTTTCCAGCAATAAAAATCACATAACGTTGAAAATCAAAATGCTTTCACTGTTTCTTGCTAAAGGCATTATTTTATCATTCACTGTTAAATGGCATCATAACTTGAAGGAACGTGTTCCACGTATTTACTTATATATTTTGAAAGCTGAGTAACATAATATAGAGAGTCACAAAAACTCCTGACTCATCTTAACTCTTTTATGTAATTTGTTGCAAGATACACATCCAACCTTTGTGCAGATAAAAGATATTTTTTGCTCATTCTCTATGTCCTTAAAAAATATTATAAAGATTCTACTATGTATTAAAAGCTTTCTTTCAGAAATGGAACAATACCACTGATAGTGTAGAACTCTGCCCTTCCAGCTTCATATTCTTTGCTGCAGCAGTTAGTCGGTGAAAATTTTTTAAGTGTGGTGTAAATTACTAGCTGATATTTATTGAGCACTTACTATGTGCCAAGCATCGTTTAAGTGCTTTACGTATATGAATTCATTTCAATTTCACACGACCCCTCATGTGGGTATAGCTGTTACCCATTTCACAGACAAAGCAACTGAGGCATAGGTTGTCTTGCCCAAGGTCACATGGGTGACAAGCAGCAGCACTGGAATTTGAACCATGACAACCCGGGTCTGGTGACATTGTCGTTGTCCACGGTGTCCACTGTTAGCTCTGCCACGGTGCTCAAGAATCTTGTTATTTTGGTCAAGGTGCAAACTCTTAGCTGTACTTATGACTACATCTTTTTGTAAACATTTTTAAAGACATCATTCATTACCTTCAACCCTTCTTGTAGTGCCTCACAAAAACATAATTAATATGTTTCATTTTGAAACAGAAATTAGCAGATGCTGTAACTGAATCATGTTAGAAATATATGTACTCGCCTCCAATTATATGACAAAACGCCCAGCCTGCATTGTGTAGTCTCATAGTCGTTTCTTCAAATATTTGGCAACTGCTTTCTGCATATTTTCAATAGTGTTTTCTGACAAAAGACTGCCTGTAATTCTTCCCCATATTTATTTCATGTGTTATTTTGGCCAAGTTTTCCATGGTATGTGACTTTTGAGCCTATAAACATTTCTTGTTATTAGTTTAGTAAAAATGTTTAAGTGCTGAAAGATTGCATGACTTTCAACATCAGTAGAAAGATGTTGAGATTTGTCTTTATATTCTCAATGTTTCGTTTTTTAAATGTCTTGACTATGGTGATATTCTCATTCACTGGTATCTCAAAGTATGATATACACTAAGAGTAAAGCCATCATGAATGAAATGACCACGTAACCCGTGACCCACATAATCTTCTCAAGTGCTCGTATGTTTTCAGCTGACTGCTTCTCAGATCTGATTATATTGTTGTTTTTAAATCTAATGAGAATGATGACAAGCTCATACTGGAAGCTGAAGAAGAATCCATTCCGCCATTCTCTTGTTCTCCCCTTGTGCTCTGCATTTTCTTTGCAGAAAACTTTTTAACCCACTTGTCCATTTTGTGAAGGTGATTAGTTTAAATACATATATAATCTGAAAATCTCTTTAATCAAACACCCAGAAACTGCAGTAAGTTGCAATTTGCTGCATGCACACAAAGCTGTGCAGATACCCCTGTCAAGCCCTCTATCCCTCAAGGCCCCACAGGTACCACAGGTGCATGCAGACTGATCACAGCACCAGGTTGGGGCCAGCCATTAGAATATCAGGAAAGTTTCATTACTTTCTTCTTTTTGGATAAAAATGAAAGGAAATTGCTATAGTTTCTTGCCTCGCCCAATGAATTGTCTTATATGAATTGTCTCATTTTCAGGAACACCAAGGAATACTTTGCAATTCATTAAAAATTATGTCATAGGAGACTTTATTTCAAGACATGGGAAAACATTTACAACATATTGAGTGGGAAAAGTCAGGCTCAAAAACGGAATATAAACCTGGGCAACATAGTGAGACCTTGTCTCTATGAATATGTTGAAAAAGTAGCCAGGTGTCGTGGCTGAGGTGGGAGGATCACTTAAGCCAAGGAGGTCAAGGCTGCAGTGAACTATGATCGTGCCACTGCACTCCAGCCTGGGCAACAGAGACCCTGTCTTAAAGATACAAAACAAAACAGGATATATAGGAAATTCTATTTTATATTTTTTAAAAAGTGCATATACACATGTACACATACACATATATATTTATTCCTATAAATGGAAGGAGACAAATTGCAATGTTTAACAACACTTCATGCCCATCATCACCATGCCAATCTGCACCCCTTTGGGTTAAGTGGGTGTGGGGTTGTTCTGGTTTGAGTGTTGTCCCCTCCAAATCTCATGTTGAAATTTGATCCCCAATGTTAGAGGTAGGGCCTGGTGGGACACGTCTGGGTCATGGGGACGGATCCTTCATGAATAGATTAATGCCCTTCCTCAGAGGGGAGTGAGTTCTTGCTTTATTAGTTCCTGGAAAGCTGGGGTTAAAAAAAAAAAGCCAGGCTCGGTGGCTCAGCCTGTAATCCCGCGCTTTGGGAGGCTGAGGTGAGTGGATTGCCTGAGCCCGCGGGTTCGAGACCCGCCTGGGCAACTTGGCGAGACCTCATCTCTACAACAAATCAAAAAATTAGCCAGGCATGGTAGCACGCACCTGTAGTTCCAGCTACTTGGAAGGCCGAGGCGGAAGGATCGCCGGAGCCCAGCAGGCTGAGGCTGCGGCAGCCGGGAGCGGCCACTGCACTCCAGTCTGGGCGACGGAGTGAGACTCCAACTCAAAAAAAAAAAAAAAGAAAGAAAGAAAAGTAAAAGCATCTAGGTGGACAGTGAACTAAGGGATTAAAAAAAAGAACATGACACCTCCCTGCTCTCTCTCGGTTTCTCCCTCACCACATGATCTCTGCACACACCAGCTCCCCTTCACCTTCCACCATGAGTAGAAGCTTTAGAGCAATTTGGATGGACTTAGAGTCTATAATACTGAGTAATCTATCACAGAAACTGAGTACCACATGTTCTCATAAGTGGACCTTGAACAACTGTCATAATACTATAAGAAGGGGATTGGCAGTAGTGGGAAACTGCCGGCGGAGAGCACACCTCGTCAACAAGGGTACCCGCATAATGAACATTTACATACCTAACCCTGAATTGTTCCCTACATCTTTAAAATAAAACATTTTTTTAAAAAAGCAGCAGCCTGAGGCCCTTACCAGATCTTGAAATTTTCCAGATATCAGACTCATGAGCCAAATAAACCTTTTGTCTTTTTTTTTTTTGAGTTGGGGTCTCTCTTTGTCACTCAGGCCAGAGTGCAGTGGCACAATCACAGCTCATTGAAGCCTTAAACTCCTCAGTTCAGGCAATCCTCCCTCCTTAGCCTCCCTAGTAGCTGGGACTACAGACACACACCACACACCACCATGTCTGGTTAATTTTGGGTTTTGTTTTTTTTTTTGTAGAGATGAGATCTTGCTGTGTTTCCCAGGCTGGTCTCGAATGCCTGGATTCAAGCAATACCTATCTCAGTCTCTCAAAGTACTGGGATTACAGATGTGAGCCACCACACTAGCCAAGCCTTTTGTCTTTAACCTACCCAGCTGAGTATTCAGTTTTAGCACCACAAGCAGACTAAGACAGGAGTGCGCACATCAACCTGGAAAAGTGTAAGAGAAGAAGACATCAGGTGCTCAGCATCAACGCACCAGCAAGAATGAGCATACCAGGCTGGGGAGGAATGAAGGAGGGGCCTGGAGCCCAGGACTCGCCTTTTCGAGCAGCCATGAGCTGCCTAGAAACTGGAGGGGTACCAGGTGCCAGGGCGGGGGGGCAGAAAGTCCAGTCCAGAAGGCACATTTCCTGGTTTCCAGCTCTGTCCTGGGGAAGACGTTCTGTCAACCTGGCCTCAAGCAATGTGCTTCTATAACATGGCCCCTCCAAGGGAACCTCATAGGACTTTGTGTCCTGTCCTCCTCGAATGTCAGAGGCTGGGGTTTGGGTCCTCAACGCTGGGAGAGAGAGCTGCTCTTCACATGCTAGCCAGAAATGGAATCATCTGGCATCTGAGAAACATGAAGCCACCGACGCAAGGCTGTGGGTCCCTGACTCCGTGTTCTCTCCGGTGCTGCTCAGCCCACGGCCCTGCAGCCCCTCATCTCCACACCTTCCCTCCCTTGAAGCTTTCTCTGGCTTCTTGCCAATGCTGCTTAGTGCATGTGGCCTCTCTCTTGACATCTGTTTTAGCAGGCCTAACAAGGCCTGACAGAGCCCAGGGAACATCCCTGAGGTGACCAGGACTGACTGCCCATCCTTGGCCATGACCATTCAGAGTCCCATGTCTCTCTCCTCCTCCTGCCTCTCAAGCCGAGATGTGCCAGTGCTCAGGAGAGCACAAGGAGACCTAGAAGAGTTAGGGAAGCAATCAGCAGCCCTGAGCTGTCACGCACCCACCACACACTAGGGCTCCCTCCCCAGCAGACACGCCTCTCATGGTTGAGAGAAGCTGTCACCGGCCCTACTACTGAAGCCAGGGCTGAGCTCTTTCAGTGTGTGTGTGACCACTATGTGTCTCCTCTTGCACAGATCAAAGTCTTGTCAAACACACAATGAAATCATAATGATATTTATTTTAGCTGCCATGTCTTGAGCCTCAAATAAGACAATTACACAATTCTCTCTCTCAGTCCTACCAACAGCCCCCAAGCGTAGGCTCTTTCATCTTCATTTTTATAGATGAGGCAACTGAGGTTCAGAGGGATTAAATAATTTGCCCAAGTTCTCACAGTCAGGATGTAGAAAGGCTGGGACCCGGTGAAGCCACGTGTCCTCCTGCCGGTCCCACGTGCCTTCCTCTGGACAGCGCTGCTGAGATTTGGCCAGTCAGCAGTTGTTTCAGGGCCCTGTCGTGAACTCTTGTCCCAAGGTCCCTTCTGGCGTCCGTGGGGTAAAAGGGCAGACATGTCTGGGGGGTCTCAGCAGCCTACGGTGACTGGAGCTGGCAGCAGCAGGGGCACAAGCGAGCAGGCTCTGGGGTGGCTGCCCACCCATTCTCGGGATTTCACTCCACAGCCCAGGTAGGGACAAACACAAATGTCCCCAGACCAGGTCTGAGTAAATGGCATCAGATCCTCTCCAAGATATGGTAGGGGACAGGTAAATGGCACCAACTTGAAAGCAGAGGGAGATAAGTGGACCTTGAACAATTATCGTAATACTATAAGAAAAGGATTGTCAGTAGCAGGAAAATACTGGGGAGAGGGGTGGAGGCGGGATTGGCAGTAGTGGGATTCTGCGGGGGGTGGGAGGAATACCTCATCAACAAGGATACCTGCATAATGAACATTTATATACTTAACCCTGAATTGTACCCCGCATCTTTAGAATAAAAAATTTTATAAAAAAAGCAGAGGGAGGAATGGGGAGCCATTCTGAACGCCCAGTTGTGCAGTGAGCCCGTTGTAGCCCATGCTGCCACCTCCTCGGCCCCCAGAGCTCAGCCCACTGTGGCTATGGAGCATCAGTTGCATGAGTGTGCACGTGTGTGTGAGTGTGCCTGTGTGTGTGCCTTGTGAGCATGCATGTGTATGCACATTTGAGTGTGCATGTGAGTGAATGTGTTAGAATGTGTGTGAATATGTGAGCATGCATTGTGTGTGCCACATGTGAGTATGCATGTGTCAGTGAGTGTGTAAGCACATGTGTGAACATGAATGTGTGAATGTGTGTATGTGAGTGTGCACGTATGAGTATGTGCATGTGAGTGTGCATGGGTGAGTGTGTGTGTGCATGTGCACATGTGAATGAGTGTGTGTGCTGACGCGCGTGTATTTTAGGGGGACACAGATTCTCACCAGCTTGAGTTGGGGATTGTGCACTAGTCGAGGCCTCAAAGGCCAAACATATGCTGTCCTTTTGCCAGCTCTGGGGCCTCTGGCTACAGTCTCCTGTTTTATGGATGAGAAGAAAAGCCCCACGCAAATTTAAGAGGCCACCTGGAGAGCTGATTATGATTTTTAAGAGCTAATGCTACCACCCACGACTCACTGTTTATGAACAACCCTCACTTGCCCTCGCTATCATAAACTGTGGTTGAGACACTGTAGGTTCATGGGCCACCCAGAGCACTCGGTGTTGGGGGGACAGTCAGCACTAATCTAGGGGCCAGAGGAGAGAGGGCCCCAGGGCTCCGCTGGGTAAGATGAGAGCTGAGACCAAACAAAGGCCGAGAAGGCAGCTGCTCCCGCAGGCAGCTGTGTGGGGCTATTGAAGGTGACAGATCCCGCTAAGTTATGCAGCCAGGCGCACACAGAGGAGCAGGCCCCCATAAATCAACAACAGCCCACATCCTGGGAAGCCTCCTGAAGCCTGGGGACCTGAAGAGGCCCAAGGCCAGGGCCAAGCGGGAGGGAAAGGAGGATGGAGAGGGTATGTGGCTGCCCTACAAGAAAACACTGACAGAAGGCTCTAGGCATTCAGCAAGGTCCCGGAGCCCCAGGGACTCCCAACCCCCCCTCCAGAGCCCCTGGGAGAATCTGGGGGCTCTGAACCCCTGGGCTGCCCAACTCGAGCCCCGTGCTGAGCAGCCTGGAGCAGGCAGCCACAGCCGCAGGACAGTCAGCCTGCGCTGACCCTGCAGGCTGGAGGAGACTGATGGGGCGGTTCCCTAGGAGAGTTTTCTTCTGCTCCTGACCTGCCTCAGCAAAAAGGCAATCTCGCTGAGAGCCACAATAGATTCATTTGTTAAACGGGGTTGCAGGATGCACTCCTTTTGATTCCCCCAGGTTGCCCAGTTCTCTGGTTTCATAGCTGTGCAGTGGCAAGGTAAGATTCCTCCCTGAGCCCCACAAGGAAGCTGGTCCCACCACTCTGGAGTCCCGTTGCAGGTGAAGAGACTGAGTTTCTGAGAAGCCCCCAACTTGCCCCAGGCTACCGACAAAGCTGAAAGAAGAACCCAGCTCCCGATGGCCAGCCCAAAGCCCAGTGCCACGGGGTGATTAGGCTAGATCACTGCTTGGTGACTGCCAAGTTACTGAAGTGGCACTTGCTGTCTGAATGATGATACAAAAATAAAACCTAACAAGTTCATTGCTTAAAGCAGTGATTGTTTGGTGAAAAAAAAAAACCCAACCTTCAGCTGCAGCTCTGGAGTTTTGCTTTGGCTCCCTGCTCCCCACCCCCAGCACCTCGTGCAGACAAAAGCAGGAATTAATCACCATTATTCACAGAGCTGCCTGGGCGAGGAGATGAACCACCTCCCGTTGCACTGACTTCCAACTCTATGGAAACAAAGGGGAGGAGGGGGGAAAAGGAGAGAATAACCCGACCCGTGGAGAAGGGCTCCACGTTTGAGGCTCACACTCTCTCTTCAGCAGCCCAGGGCCTGTCTGGCCGTGTTTATCTGCTGTGTTCATAACACAGTGCAAATTCATGAAAATTACATATGCAGGGAGCTGGCTGCTTCCTTCAGGTAAAATCGTTTCAGTATTTAGAAGGCAAATAAATTATCTTGTAACCATAAATAAAGATCTTTCAAAATGAATGGGAAAGTCTCACAGCAATGTAAATGCACTAATGCTACTCAGTTGTATGCTGAAAAATGGTCAGTTTGATATGATGGATATTTTACCACAACTTTTTAAAAGGTAAAAAAAAAAAAACCTAAAGGGAATAAAGAGAAAACTGTTCCATTGTCTCCAAAGGTCGCCTCTGGAGAAGCTGCACATGCCTCTGGAGCTCAGGGAGGGTGGAGAAGGACTCAGCCCCTAGGGTCAGCCGCTGACTCCCAGCCATGGCCATCAGACCCCACCTGGGTCTTGGGCACCCTGCTCCCTCCTGTGTCCACATCCTTGGACCCCAGGCAGTTCCTCAGCAAATGCCTTCACAGGGTCGGAGTCAGGATCTAGTTGAGCTCTGAGCACTCAGTCCAGGTTGAGTCTTATTGAAGGAGAATCTGATTCTCAGAAGCCACATTTCATGGCCACAGCTCCTGTATAGACAGAGTATGGAACAACCAAGAAGAGTGCCATGGGGGGCGCATTCAGCAGACTTGCAAAGAGTGCCTGACTGCCAGGCACTGTGCTAAGTGTAGACACAGACCATGTCCTTCTGGGACCCCAAGGAGCTGCACATAAGCACCATCTGTGTGGTCACAGGGCCGGCCCACAGGTTACAGGAACACACAGGAGGGACAGTGTCCCAGGGATGATCGGGTTTGAGGATATATGCTGAGAGGTGCCTGGGGTATAATGTGCATGTCAGAAAAATGTAATTTCAAAAAATACATGATTTGTTCCGCAGAAAGTGAATCCTAGAATGACCATATGACCCAGCAATTCTGCTCCTAGGTATATACCCAAAAGAATTGAAAGCAGGAACTCACATACATACTTGTGCATTGATGTTCATAGCAGCATTATTCACAATAGCCAAAAGGCAGACACACCCAAATGTCCATCAACAACAAATATACAAATCGTGGCATATGCATACAATGAAATATTATTCAGCCATAAAATGGAATGTATTTCTGATACATGCTGCATCATGGATGAACCTTTAAGACATTATATTAAGTGAAATAAGCCAGACACAAAAGGACAAATGTTGTATGATTCCACTTATATGAGGTACCAAGAGTAGTCAAATTCATTGGGAAAGAAAGTTGATTAGAGGTTACCAATGGCTGGGGGAGAGGGAGATGGGTAGTTATTGTCTAATGGGTACAGAGTTTCTGTTTAAGATGATGAAAAGGTTCTAGAAATGGATGGTGGTGAATGTACTTAATACCACTGAACAGTACACATAAAAATGGTTAAAGTGGTCAATTCTGCTATGTATATTTTATCACAATAAAAAATTATTCAGTTATTTAACTCTTCGGGGGGAATTGAAAGCAGGAACTCACATACATACTTGTGCATTTCCTCAGTTGTGTCCATCTCAGTTGTGTCCATTTCCTCACTGCCAGGTTAATGAGGATTCCACAGGCTGAGAGAGATGGGTAACACATTTTGGTGGCCTCTTGAGTTCTACAGTGGCATGCCAGATTTTCAGACCAAGCTGTCCACTGAAAATAAATGAAACACTGGATAAAATAGAAGCAAACTCTTTAAAAGCATCTGTGAGCTGACCAGATAGCAACTACCAGGCTAGAATCCAAGGGGAAGTAAGACCACAGAGAGGCAGCAGAACAAAGCATCAAGCTGCTCTTATCCTGAGCACACAAGTTTGGCTTATAGGTTTACCAGGCTCCTGGTCAAGGAAACAGAAGTCAAGGCCTGGGCCCAGTCAAGAAAGAGAACCCATCAGGAGACCCTCCCACCTTGAGGCCTAAACTCTCAGAGTTAGGATGAATCATAAGTAACCCATCACCCCACCTCCCAAGTATGCACACTCAAGGGGTGGCAGGCAAAATTCCCTTGGCAGCTAGCCAGGTAGGGGGAAAAAGGAAAGGGAACCCATCTGAGGCCACTTAAAACAAACTCTTAGCTTGAGTTTCCCAATGAATCTGGATTGGCAACCCAGATTCATTGGGAAACTCAAGCTAAGAGTTTGTTTTAAGTGGCCTCAGATGGGTCCAGCCCACCTGGCAAGCACACAGTCACTAAATATTAGCAACCACCAACATTCTTACCTTCATCACCACCTCCACCGTCACCATTATCACCACCTCCACCATCACCATCATCACCACTTCGGCCATTATCACCACCATTATCACCACCTTCATCATTATCATCATCACCACCTCCCCTACCACCTCCATCAACCAGTTCCACCATCACCACCATCACCATTATCAAAACCTCAGCTGCCACCACCATCACGAGCTCCACCATCACCATCATCACCACCTTCATCATTACCACCAACACTATCATCACCATCATCACCTGTGCCATCACCACCAACACCATCATCACCGCCTCCACTATCACCATCATCAGCACCACTGCCAATCACCCCCAGCCCACCTCAGCACTTTGCCTCCCACTGACTTCCTCCCACTTCCTGGAGGCAGACATGTCTCCATCCCTGGACCTCCCTCATAGGCTCTACATTTTCTCTGTGACTGGCCAACTCCTTCTCACCCTTTTGACCTCCATTCCAATGGCGTTTCTCAAGAAAAATTGTGTGACCCCAAGTCCCTTTGTAAAGAGACGCTTATAAACCTATTTTCCTTGCTTTCAGAATGCCTAATCAGTTTCAAATTATATATTTATGAGTAGGATTATTTGATTAGTATCTCTGTCCCTCACTAGACTATAAACTCCCTAAGAGCAGGAAATATATCCAGTAATAGTCATCATAAATTCCAGTGTAGAACACATAGGAAGTACTCAAAATTATTTTTGAATGGATGAATTGCAGGCGCTCTGAAAACTTGGAGTTTGTCCCAACTTTGCATTTGCCAGGAACTGAGTTTTCCGAAATTTAGTTATCCCCCTTGTATAATGGAACAATAAGACCTACCCTAACTACTTTGCAGGTTTCTTATAAGGATGAAATGAAACCCAAAATATAAAAAATGTAGGACATTTTATTATAGAAGTTTAACTGGAGTAATATAAAATTTTGCAATACGGCTAACCCTTATTGGGTACTTACTATAAACCAGGCACTAGGCAAAGTACTTCAAATATGTTTCCTCATTTAATCCTTATTTTTGAAACTGTGAAGAAGATATTTTTGTCTACATCTACATAAGAAGAAATAAATTCCTAAAAACTCAATAAATTTACTTTGACTCCAGTTAGGAAATTTAGAGGCATGGTGGGGTGCACCTGTACTCCCAGCTACTCTAGAGGCTTAGGTGGAAGGATTCCTTGAACCTCTTCAAGGCTGCAGTGATCTATGATTGCACCATGGCACTCCAGCCTGGGTGATAAAGCGGGAGGGATACTGCCTTAAAAAAAAAAAAAAAAAGCCGGGCTCGGTGGCTCAGCCTGTAATCCCGCGCCTTGGGAGGCTGAGGTGAGTGGATTGCCTGAGCCCGCGGGTTCGAGACCTGCCTAGGCAACTTAGCGAGACCTCATCTCTACAATAAATCAAAAAATTAGCCGGGTGTGGTAGCGCGTGCCTGCAGTTCCAGCTACTTGGAAGCCTGAGGCGAAGGATGGCCGGAGCCCAGCGGGTCGAGGCTGCGGTGGCCGGGAGTGAGACTCCAACTCAAAAAAAAAAAAAAAAAAAAACAAGGGATGGGATCTAAAAATAGGTCTCTCTGATCCAAGGGCCTGCACACTCTCCATCACTGAGCCCTGCAGTTGCCCCTGGAGCATCACTGCACCTAGGGTTTTTCTGAGGCATCATCATCCACCTTGGAATTGACAGTCTGGTTGGCTAGGAGTCCAAGAGGACACAGCAGAGGTCCTCTTCTGCCCATGTCCTTCCCAAATTCACTAGAGCACAGCATTCCCTAGTACAAATGCAGCTTGGCAAGAACCCAGATCTGCTGAGGAAAACCAGTTCTGCAAAGCATCCAACCTTCCACCTCACAGAGATTCTCCCCTGACTTCGGTGATGGTGCCTCTCACCTATCTGCTTCAAGACCTGCTTCAGTTTATGGTGGCCTTACTCATCCCCTCCACTCGCCAGCACCCAGTAGAGGAAGACCTTGGGTGTCTAAAGGTCATGGAAAGAAAGATGAGACTAAAGGAAGTTCTTTTTCCCTTGACAAAAAATTTTTTTAAATAACCTTTTAACCTGGAGGCAAAAACCAGCTTTAAATTTTTTGCCACTGCCTCCAGATGAAAAAAGTATTTTTTTCTGTTTTTGAATAGAACTGTGCTTCCACTACACTTAGAGTTTTCAATAGAATGATTTCAGTCTACTATGGGATAGGTTTACAGTTTCCATTTTGTACTTTGGAAGGCCTTCATGTGTTTACCACAGTGGTTTTCAATTTCAATCACCCACGAGTAGGAAAACCCTTTGTGATCAGTGTCTAGCCAAGTGGTATATGCAGGTATGCCCTTAAAATTTCCTTGGATAGTAAAGAAGAGTACAATTAGAAGGATTTTCACTATTGTTTTCTAGGACCCTAAAATTAATTATTGTAAACAAGAAAGTCAAAACAGAAAGAGCTTGGTGATTATTTTTTGAGGCTCTGACTAGGTTATGAGTGGGTAGCGATTTTATTTCAAATATACAAGTAGTAAGTTTACCTTCTGCAAAGAGGCATTTCCAATCCCTATTTTAAGCTCAAGGAAATAAAAATTCACACACACGTAGACACACACACACAATCATCTCAGCATACTTTCACCAAAGATAATGAACAGAGCAGACAAATCAACCTGACAGGTAATTCACCATCACGGTTTGATTTCATCAGTCTAGCCACAATGCATTATGAACCAGGAAAATTAGACAAGTCAAGAGGATGATAGTATCAGTGTTTAATGTTTATTCTCCATTACCTGGCAGCACAATTATTCTCAATAAAATATAACCATTCTCTAAGAAAAAACTTTAAGAGTTGAGCTAATAAAAATAGTACTATTAAAGTTTCAAGCTGACTCAGCAACTTGGAGAAAAAGACCATGTGCCTTTTATTGATGATTGGTGTGACAACTAAAAACCCCGTGCAGATTTATCACTGCATTAGGTGAATTGAAGGGAAACAGGGTATTCTCTGGACAAGCAACTTCTATAGTCTCTAAATGAAAGATGTTCCTCTCCTTCCCTTACGAATGTCATACAAAATGTAGTCATTTTAAACTGAGTTGACAGTTCTGTGTTGGCTGTCCCAACCCAACGTTGGACAAAGTTGTTGAAAATCTTATGTCAATATGGAATGCGCCAATAAATGTTACACATACTCTGATGCCCAAATCATTCAAAGATGACTGAGACAAGAGTTTTAACAGATCCCACTGCCTATCAGACGTTTTGGAAATTGAGTTTTTGAATATAGGGAAGTTTTTGAGATAAGCCCCAGAACAAATATTCCTTTCATATGGGGAAATTTTCCTTCCTAATGATCTGTTTTGAAAGAATAGATGAATACAACCCTGAACAAAAAATGTTAGATTCCTTATACTTCACATGAGATTTAAATGTTTTTACTTTTTACCAGTGTGTCCCCTTTCACCAGCTACCAAACAAATCAGCCTCAGTTTTAAGATAGTGTTTTCCCAGAAGCAAAAAGATTATAATTTTAAAAAACAATAAAGATGGGGGTAATATGCAGTTTCTAATGCTTTATAAGGTCATTCCTAGCTTATTCTACCACAAAGAAGAATCAAGAAGAAGGCTGATATAAGTATTAATGATAATAATAGTAAATAATAAAAATAAAGCTAGGGTCAGACACAGTGGCTCATGTCTGCAATTCCAATACTTTGAGAGGCCAAGGTGGGAGGATCATTTGAGGCCAGGTGTTTATGACCGGCCTGGACAACATAGAGAGACTCTGTCTCTACAAAAAATAAAAATAAAAAAACTAGCTTGCTGTGACGATACACACCTATAGTCCCAGCTACTCAGGAGGCTAAGGTGGGAGGTTCACTTGAGCCCAGGACTTTGAGGTTGCAGTGAGCTGTGATGGGGCCACTGCACTACAGCCTGGGCAAAGAGCAAAACTCTGTCTTAAATAAATCAATAAATAAAGCAAGCTGTAATGAGGACATTACAGCATTGCCCAGGCTGGTTTTGAGCTTCTGGCCTCAAGTGATACTCCCACCTCAGCCTCCCAAACTGAGCCACCACATCCGGCCAAGATCCAGAGGTTTTTTTTTTTAAATAAAAGAATAATAAATTCAGCTATATAAAAATCGAAATGTCTGTATGGCAGAAAGAAAAATTAGAAGACAAATGGCAAACTGGAAAAAATATCTATGACAACATTATGGACTAACTGTTCTCAAACTTTCTGGTCTCAGGCATACTACACTCTCAAAAATTACTTTAGTTTTCAAAAAAATTTGTTTATGTGGGTTTTATCTGTCACTATTTACCATATTAGAAATTAAAACTGGACCCTGCCGGAGCCACCGCTGCCAGCGACGTGTTCAAGGTAAAGCAGAGGTCCGAGGGTCCAGCCAGCCTGAGCTCGCTTACCTTCAGAGTCTACGCAGCACCATAAAAGGACGTACCTCCCAAAAATCTCGTGAAGACTGCTGAGCTTTCGCTCTACTCAGTTCCCGGGAGTCAATCTAAATATGTGGAGGAGCCAAGGTCCCAAGATGAAGAAAGCATCTCACAGCTCCGACATTACTGCGAGCCATATACAACTCGGTGTCAGGAAACATACTCCCAAACTAAGCCCAAGATGCAAACTTTGGTTCCGTGGGGATTAGACAGCTATGAATATCTCCAAAAGGCACCTCCTGGATTTTTTCCAAGACTTGGTGTTATTGGTTTTGCTGGCCTTGTTGGACTCCTTTTGGCTAAAGGTTCAAAATAAAGAAGTTGGTGTATCCACCTGGTTTCATGGGATTAGCTGCTTCTGTCTATTATCCACAAGTCATCGCATTTGCCCAGGTCAGTGGGGAGAGATTACATGATGGGGGTTTACAAGAATACATAGTCATGGAATATTCGTGGAAGGAAAACTTTCAAAAGCCAGGAAATGTGAAGAATTCACCTAGAAATAAGTAGAAAACTCTATGCTCTGCCCATTTTAATCAGTTATAGGTAAACATTGGAAACTCCATACAGTAAATCCGCATTTCTACAGAAAAATGGCAGAGGAATCAGCATTGAATGTATTAAACTGGCTTTCTTCTTCAGGAAAAACTATACTCAGCCTCTGTTCTCTTGGGCGATGCCATCCCACAAGCAAACTAATCTGAAATCCCTTCACCTAGAGATAATGTACAAGCCTTAGAACTCCTCGTTCTCATGCTGCTATTCATGTACATAATTAAAATCCAAGTTTTAAAAAAAGAAATTAAAACTGGGTAAGTTTAAAATATGCATTAACTAATTTAAAATAAATATATCTCATATTAATAAATATTTTATGAAAAATAGCTTTTTTAAAATATTACTATTGTTTTATGCTTTTGCAAACTTCTTTAATATCTAGATTAATAGAAGACAGCAAAATTCTCATATCTGTTTCCACATTCAATCTGTTGCTTTGGTTGAAGAATATGTGGGAAAATCCAGCTTCACAAAGATATGCAGCTGGAAAAGGGAGGAGAACTTTAATAGCCTTGTCAGATAATTGTAGATATTATTCTTTCATACTACAACAAAAATATGACAAGTGAAATTGAATTGAAACTATATCAATGAACTTTTCATACTTTATCAAATTAAAATCCACCAGTCTATCTTGCAATTTGAATGGGTCTTTTATCCACTTATGTTTTTATAATACCGTACAATTGTCTCCACTCAATAATATTGGCTCATTGAGTTATGTTAATCTCTCAAAGGTTGACATATTTCATTGTACAATATTTTTAAAAATCAGATTTGTTAATATTACCACTGATCTCATCCAAAATGGTCTTTAATATTGAAAAGCTATCAAGATGCTGGTGGTGGATATAAGCTTTAAATATTATAGTTTTCTTTTGAAAGCCTGAGTTTTATCATTCACAACAAATACTACTCACCATTTCCCTTGAAGTAATAGGGTCACTTCATTCATTTTTGAGAAAATGTCTGCCAACTATCCAAGTCTGATTGTCTGTAGTTCTGTCAAATAAAAATGATGCTACATGAAAAAGTTGTTAGTTCAGGTCACAACTCAAAAAGTGTTTTTCCTCAAGAAAACTATTATGCTATAGTCAAAATGCTTTATGTGTTCTTCACATTTCAGCACACAGGGTCAAAATGGGATAAAATTAATAATTTAATTGCTTTATTAAGGCCATTTTTAAAGGAAGTTGGCTTTTTTTTCTTATTGCAAGTGCCTAGTGGTGAAGAGTTCAATATTCGTTTGATGCCATCTCCTTGATTCATGAAGGTGCCAGCATTTTATCCCATCGGTGCCAATATTAATCCACTGAAAAGGCAAATAATGTCTTAGTTCTATTATTAAAGTAGTTTTTAATCTTGTGGACCCTTTTAAAGGATGTTAGAGACCTCTAGAGGTCCACAGACCACATTTGGAGAGGGTCTGTCATAGACAAATGGTTAATCTTCCTAAGACATAAAGAACTCATAGGAATCAAGAAGTAAAAGGCCAATAATCCAGTAGAAAAATGAACAAAGGAAGGAAGAGAAGAGCAACATCAGAATAATAAGTGATTTAGGCCTCAATGGATGCCACACTAAAGTTGAATGGGAAATGGGATATTTACATAGTCTCAAAGTATCTCCCCCTAAATTATTAGTTACAAAAGGAAAAATAGTAACTTTATGGTTGAGAAAATCGACAGCACCTTAACCAAGTGATCAAAGTTACCAACACTAATAAGGAACAATCTGACATCATATATCTTCTGATGTGATACACTGAGAAGACATAAACTGAACTTAACCTGAATCTAATCATGATGAACTGTCAGACAAACCTAACGAGTTAGGGGATATTCTGAAAAACAAATGCCTTGAACTCTTCAAAAATGTTACTGTCATGAGACCAAAAAGAAAAAAAAAGTCTAAAGAAACCATCCATATTAAAGGAGATTAAAAAGATACTTTTTAAAAATGCAATGCATGATCCAGAATTGAGTCCTCTAAAAAAATTAAATTGCCATAGAGAATATTTTGGAGACATTTGGTAAAACCTAAATTAAGACTAGCTTAGATACTAGTACTATATTGTATCAATGTTAAATTTCCTCATTTTGATCATTGTACTGTGGATATGTAAATAAACATTTTTTTTAAAAAAATACATATATCTATATATAGTTATCTCATAAAAGAGGGAAAGAGAATGCTAAAGTAGTCATTTAATGCGGGAAAAGGTACATGGGAATTCTTTGCAACCATTCTTGTAAGTTTTCTATAAGTTTTAAACCATTTCAAATTTTTAAAAAATTGTTTAAGAGAAAAATATATAGAAAAATATACTAATTTGCTTATATTTGCACAAATACTGAAGTGCTACACAAGAAACTAATAAAAATGGTTACCTGGGGTAGAGGCATGGAGTGGATGAGTGCAGGGTGGAGTAAAACTTCTCACATATTATATACCTCAATTCCATTTTTACTTTTGAACCTAGTACAATTAAATCTTAAAAGTTTAATTTTGGGGGCGGGCTTGGTGGCTCAGCCTGTAATCCCAGCACTTTGGGAGGCCGAGGTGAATGGATTGCCTGAGCCCGTGGGTTCGAGACCCGCCCGGGCCAGTTAGCGAGACCTCATCTCTACAATAAATCAAGTGGAGCTCGCGCCTGTAGTTCCAGCTACTTGGATGGCTGAGGCCAAAGGATCGCCAGAGCCCAGCAGGTCGAGGCTGCGGTGCCCGGTAGCATGCCACTGCACTCCAGTCGGGGCGACAGAGTGAGACTACAACTCAAAAAAAAGTTTAATTTTTGAATGTGTGGTTTTGACCACTAGAATTGGATTTGAATTTGTATCTACTTTTCTAGAAACCATTTAAATAAGATGCCATCTAGCCACACAACTCTGGCTAATTTTGCTAGAGATAAGAAAATAAACATTCAATAACCTCAAAATATAACTTTTAAAGTCTGTTTATATAATCCTATGACAAATTTTAAAAATTATAAGAAGAACTAAAATATTAACACTTTATATTGGCCCAGACAGGTTAGCTAACAGTTTATCAATTCTATTGGGTTTTTTCCTTCAATGAACCAGCTCTTCAGTAAATGTTTTAGAATACTTTTCTGTTTCTTAATTGATTAAGTTCAGCTTTTATCTTTACAAATTATTTTCCTTTGCTTATCTTAGGTTTATTTTCAGTGTTCTTTTACTTCATTCTTAAGTTGAGTTTTTCATTTACTAACAAATAAGGCTATACATTTTCTTCTGAGCACCCATACCGAAAGTTTTCCTATTATTATTTTTTAGGTGTTCTGCAATGTCAGTCAAAGTTTTTATGTCAATTTATGTAGCATTTTTGTTTCCTGATTTGGTTTCTACATTCATTTTAGTGCACTGTGATCAAAGAATGTCTCTATTCTCTACTATGCAAAATTTATTGAGGCCTTCTTTGAGACCTTTGATAAATTTTTGTGAATGTTTCATTTCCACTTAAAAAAGAATGAGGCCGCCGGGCTCGGTGGCTCAGCCTGTAATCCTGCGCCTTTGGGAGGCTGAGGTGAGTGGATTGCCTGAGCCCGCGGGTTCGAGACCCGCCTGGGCAAGCGAGACCTCATCTCTACAATAA
>CAUYQG010071629.1:0-20918 GCA_963574415.1 Tarsius wallacei | reverse complement strand
CCAAAGAGAAACCTGTTTTCTTTAAAAATAATGCTTTAAAATATCTTGAAGTCACATTTCTTCTAGATATACACAAAAAATTTAAGAATCCCTTCAGGCCGGGTTCAGTGACTCAGCCTGTAATCCCAGCACTTTGGGAGGATGAGATGAGAGGACTGCCTGAGCCCACAGGTTCAGGACCAGCCTGGGCAACTTGGTGAGACCTCATCTCTACAATAAATAAAAAAATCAGGCGGGCATCCTGTAGTTCCAGTTACTTGGAAGGCTTAGGTGGAAGGATCATCTGAGTGCAGCAGGTCAAGGCTGCAGTGGCCATGAGCATGCCACTGCACTCTAGCCTGGGTGAAAGAGTGAGATTCCAACTCAAAAAAAAAAAAAAAAGAAGCTATCTTCTCAGCCAAGAGTTTACTTTTTATGACTTGAATTATAAAGTTTCCCCCCCAAAGATAAGCTACATTGAGTATAATTGCTTATATATACACTTTTTCAAACTATCATCACCATTTGATTCTAACTGTTCCTTTTAAAGAGGCATGCTGGTGAAGTTGAAAATCACTATAAAGAGTTTTCATTAATGGGTAGTCATTTAGATCCAAACAGTAGATAAATAATCAAAAAAGACAGGTCGGGCTCAGTGGCTCCACAGGTTCAAGGCCCACCTGGGCAACTTGGTGAGACCTTGTCTCTACAATATATAAAAGAAATTAGCCAGGCGTGGTAGCGCTCGCCTGTAGTTCCGGCTACTTGGAAGACGGAGGCAGAAGGATCACCAGAACCCAGCAGGTTGAGGCTGTGGTGGCCGAGAGGCATGCCACTGCCCTCCAGCCTGGGTGACAGAGTGAGACTCTCTCAAAAAAAAAAAAAAAGACAAATGGGACTGTTAAAGAATTAAAGAAAGTCGGGCTCGGTGGCTCAGCCTGTAATCCCAGCACTTTGGGAGGCTGACGTAAGTGGATTGCCTGAGCCCGCGGGTTCGTGACCCGCCTGGGCAACTTGGCGAGACCTCATCTCTACAATAAATCAAAAATTAGCCGGGTGTGGTAGTGCGCGCCGGTAGTTCCAGCTACTTGGAAGGCTGAGGTGGAAGGATCGCCGGAGCCCAGCAGGTCGAGGCTGCGGTGGCCGGGAGCAGCCACTGCACTCCAGTCTGGGTGAGTGAGACTCCAACTCAAAAAAAAAAAAGAATTAAAGAAAATAGAAGGCGCCTGAAATGAAGAAAGACATTTTTCTTTCTTACCTTAAACATCTCTAGGTTGGCTGCTTTGAGTCTTTCTTCCATTCTGGAGCTAGAACGGGGACTGGAAGCCTCGTTGTCAGACAAAACAATGATGTCTGGGGAGGGAGTTAGCCTTCCTCGGTCTGGCTCACTAGACAAGAAAAGGAAAAATTAAGGTATTTCCAACAGTGAAGGTCTATAAAACAGAAAACTACTTTTCTACATTGATATGTTGCTAAAAAGGCAGCTCATTATAATATTAACATGGTTTTCACTGAGGATTTATAAAAAAGAGGATTATATGTGACAACACCAATGATAATCTATATTATCAAGAGCAGATATTGAAGAGTAAACAGAAGAAGAAACTACTGTCAGTGGTTTGAAGGAATGGACTGTGTCAAGTAATGTCTACAGCCTTATGGAAAAGGATTAAAACTTCAGAATTAAAGGCATGGAACTTGCATCTGCTTGCCAGAGTTTTCTTTTCTTTTTTTTTTTTTTTTGAGTCACCCAGGCTGGAGTGTAGTGGCATGATCATGGCTCACTGTAGCCTCGAACTCCTTGGCTCAGGTGATTCTTCCGTGTCAGTCTCCTAAAGAGCTGGGACTACAGGTACATGCTGGCTAATATTTTTGAAATTAAAAAAAAATTTTTTTTGGTAGAGACAATGTCTCACTATGCTGCTTAGGGTAGTCTCGAACTCCTGGGCTCAGGCAATACTCCTGCCTCTGCCTCTGCTTCCCAAAGTGTTGGTATTATAGGTATGAGAGACCACACCGGACTTGCCAGTTTTACTTTTCTCAGAAAAAAGTTGTCTAGATATTACTTTGAAACCTAAATCTCCCACACTGGCTCTTCTTACTCCTAATTCTATTTATCAGACATTTATTCTTATTTAGGTCTTTCTGGGACGAGCCTTAAAAGCATCATGCTTGTTTCTGTAAAATGATGAAAAATGGCACATACTGCTTAAGACCTAGACCTAGATAACAAGAATTCTAGAAACTAATTGCCTTAGGTTCCCAAATCAATGACTATATCTTCTAACTCTCCTCTGATTTCAAACATATCTTCCTTGATCCTACTCTTTTTGAGAATGTCAGAGTAGTTGGGAGTACACAGGTCTAAGGCAACTATTCTTTGGTCTTATTTAAGTGAGTAACTTAACCCCTTAATACTTGTAGATCATTAGTTGTGAGAGCCTCTCCACCACTTCTCAGGGACTCTTTTTTCTTTTTTTGGAATTGGGAGTCTTACTCCACTGCCCCGGCTGGAGTACAGTGGCACACTCATGGCCACCCCAGCGTCGACCTGCTGGGTTCCAACAATCCTTCCACCTCAGCCTTCCAAGTAGCTGGAACTACAGGCACGTGCTAACAGCCCGGCTAATTTTTTGATTTACTGTAGAGATGAGGTCTCACCATGTTGCCTAAACTGGTCTCGAATCTGCAGGCTCAGGCAATTCTCTTGCTTCGGCCTCCCCAAATGCTGGGATTACAGGCTTGAGCCACCGCACCTGGCCTCTCAGAGATTCTTGTTTTAGCTGCTGTTGGGACATGGATGCCTTTTGAAAAAGCACCCCTGATGATTAAGATAGGCATTCAGTTTCTCAACAGGGTAAATTTGAGTTACTGAAAGCAACCACAGTTAGTTGAAAAAATATGATAGAGGAATAGATGAGAATGACTGTTACTGTGAACTATTAAGTTTATCGAGATTGCCAGTCAGAGATAAAACAAACTGAGAATGTGGAGTTACAGAAAAAGAAGCCACTAGAGGGAGAAAAGAGCTTTCCAGTCTCTAACGTCAAGTAGCTAGAGTAATGGTCAGGTATAAATAGTGTCTGAATTCATTTCTTTGGTGTGATTTACTTATCATTTCTATATTCCCTTATCCCCACTCCTATGACTGACATAGTGAGTAATTTGGAGGTCTGGAAAATTTCTTATTGTCTGCTGAATCCCCCAATATCTCTATCACCAGTAAGAAACTCTTTCCATTCTGGTCCTGGCTGGACACATACATTACAGGAGAATATTTCCAAGGTAAGGAATTCTTCCTTGCTCATGTAAGTGGCATCTACTGCTTGGGACTGTCCAGTAACAAGAAAAGCAGAGACATTCCTGGTTGGAGATGTAAGAATTGTGTGATATTTATCAGGAAGTTACATCTGAGGAAAACTCCAAGTGATATTTTATTCCTAGATATAATCGGACCTATATTAGACAGATAGCACAGATAAAGTCAATCCCAAGTCAAGTCTCATTCTTCAATTTTTAAAAAACTTTTGACCTGGGATTCTGATCTTATTTGTTCAACATTCCGCAAGAGAAAATATTTTGCTCTTTTTCCAAACATACATACAATTTACAATATTTTGGTTAAGTATGAAGCCCCACCTTTTAGATGTTGTTAAAAACCTGACTTGTTGCTGATATCACTTGTGACTCTGTGTGGCATATTCCCAGAAGCTCTAAAGTTCCTATTTTATTCCAGTAGAAAAAAATGACTAAACAAGAGAACTGCTGTGTCTCCCTCGAATTCTAAAATATAAGTAGCACTGGTTTCATACGTATCAAAGATATCATAACTTGCCCATCTGATGGCAAAATATGACAGGCAATTATGACATGGTTATCATGTTAAGAACGCCTCTTTCCTTCTGCTTTCAAATTCTTTTCTCTTTTTGGCCTTATCAAATAAATCATGGATTCCCCCTTGCTGGTATTCTATCAATTTTGGTCATTCTTATAAAGCAGTTGGGTACTCAGTGTAAAAAATAGCTGCCAGTACATGTGGAGTCCCCAGCTTCCAGAGGATTGTTTCAAAAGATCACTCCCATGTTGGGCACAGTAGAATGCACCTATAGTCCCCAGTTACTTGGGAGGCTAAGGTGAGAGGATTACTTGAGCCCTGGAGTCTCAGGCTGTAGTGTGCTACGGTTGAGCCTGTGAATAGTCACTGCACTACAGCCTGGGAAATATAGTGAGATAATATCTCTAAAAAATAAAAAAAGATAAAGAGTTTATCACTCCCAATTAAAATATTTTTTAAAGGCTGGGTTTTCAGGGCAGTCTGATTTGTGTGTGCGTGCGTGTGTGCGTGTATGTTTTACAGAAGGGTTTTCTGTGTCACCCAGGGTAAAGTACAGTAGCACGATTAGAGCTCACTTCATAATCCTCCTGCTTTAGCCTCCTGAGAAGCTGGAACTACAGGCATGCTCCACCATGCTCGGCTAATTTTTAAAACAATTTTTGGAGAGAGGTCTCACTATGTTGCCCAGGTTGGTCTTGAATACCTGGCCTCAAGCAATCTTCTCCTCTCAGCCTCCCGAAGTACTAGGATTATAGGCATGAACCACCATGTCTGGCACAGTCTGATTTTTTAACACATATTGTATATGCAATACTGTATAATTCCAATAACTTTGATGAGAACTTACCAAATTGTATATCAATGTTTCTTTGAAAACTGCTCTGGCCGGGTGCGATAGCTCATGCCTATAATCCCAACACTTTGGGAGGCCAAGGTGAGAGGACTGTCCAAGCTGTTCAAGACCAGCCTGGGCAACTTGGCAAGACCTCATCTCTACAATAAATACAAACATTATCTGGGTGTGGCACATGCCTGTAGTTCCAGTTACTTGGAAGGCTGAGGTAGAAGGATCGTCTGAGCTCAGCAGGTTGAGGCTGCGGTGGCTGTGAGCTTGCCACTGCACTCCAGCTTAGGCGACAATGAAACTCTGACTCAAAAAAAGAAAACTGCTCTAAGTTCCAATTTGGGATGTGAAGAGTATACTTAACAGCTCCCCTCTCTCTTCCTTCCAAATGAAGTAGGATCAGTCACTACTTGCTCCAGAAGAGTAAGGCTGATTAAGAGCAAGTTGTTGGCCAGCCTCAGTGGCTCAGCCTGTAATCCCAGCACTTTGGGAGGCTAAGGCGAGTGGATTGCTTGAGCCTGTGGGTCCGAGATCAGCCCAGGCAACTTGGCAAGACCTCATCTCTACAATTAAAATAATAATAATAATAATAATAATAACAATAATAATAATAATAATAATAGGCAAGTGCCTGTAGTTCCAGCGACTTGGAATGCTGAGACAGAAGGACGGCCTGAGCCCAGCAGGTTGAGGCTGTGGTGGCTGTGAGCAGGCCATTGCACTCCAGCCTAGGCAACAGAGTGAGATTCTGACTCAAAAAGACAAACGAACAAAAAAAAAGAACTGCTCTGAGTTCCATTTTGGGATTTAAATAATCTACCTAACAGCTCCCCTAGTTGCTAAGGTGCATGATCTCATTCACACACTTTCTTTCAAAAGATCTAAGGATTAATCTACTTATAATATGCTGATACTATCTATAACTTCCAAGGATTTTTCTCCTCTTCCAGGACCACTGGGGAATTTATCTGAAGTATTCAAAGGGTTTTTAAAGCTATTTACCCAGAATAATGTTACCTCATAAAGTGTGGTTTAAAAAAATAATACTGGTACAAGACCAGTAACTAAACACTATAGAGAAAGAAACACATATAAGGTTATAACCATTCCTTGTTTTCTTCTTCATTCTCCATCAGTCCAAATTTTTTTTTTGAGTTAACAGTCTCACTCTGTCTCTGGATGGAGTGCAGTGGCATGCTCATGGTCACCGCAGCCTCGACTTGCTGGGCTCAAGCAATCCATCTACCTCAGCCTTCCAAGTAGCTGGAACCACAGGTGCACACCACCACACCTGGCTATTTATTTATTTATTTATTTATTTATTTATTTATTTATTGTAGAGACGAGGTCTCACCAAGTTGCCCACGCTCGTCTAGAACCCCTGGGCTCAGGTAATCCTCTTGCTTCTGCCTCCCAAAGTACTGGGATTATAGGTGTAAGCCACCACGCCCAGCTTCAATCCAATTTCTTAAAGATCCTGCTTTGGATCAGTCCTAGGACAAAGCCAGCTAAGTCATTTGGAGGGCAACTGAACACCGATTCTCATGCAAGCAGCTGTTTCTGAATTTTCTTAAATCTAGGGTTAGCTATGCTGTGATTCACTGCCCATTAGACTCAAGCCTCAGCCAGTTCCAGACACCTCTCCTTAGTGTGTGCTCCACAGTTGCAAGAACTCAACCTTTACAGACAACAGAAGAAAAAAAAAGGCCTGTGAAAATGTGTTTGCACATGTGTTATATGAGAGAATAAACATATGTGTATAAACAAATGTATATGTGGGAACCAAGGGGAGTGATATAGATGCAGCATGAATGTAGAGACTTACCACATGAAAATAACTTGCTTTTTGACACAAGAAAAGCCAGGCCCATGCTTTTGGGTGTAATAAAAGCTGGGAGTACACACACACAAAAAGATCCTAAAACTCCTGGAATTATTTGAAGACTGCCCTTCCCCTCCTAAAATGGCCATATGATTAGAGTAAAAATGTGACTTAACTCAATTCTAATTGGGCTATCAGCTCCCTTGTGTCCCTTTTATCCAGAAGTGACCATTTTATTTTAAGAGTAACAACTATGATTCCCTATGCTAGGCAGTTTTTTAAGCACCTGGCTTCACTTAGAAATAAGAGGAATTTATGGTCAAGCCAGATGATATAGATATATCTTCAAGAAGCTTTAGGATAAAAAACACCCTACTCTCATTGGGATTAATTCCATTTTCACAGGCATAGTTTATGAGAAGACCCTATCCCTGGAGGCAGCTGAACTGAGCCATACCTCCGTCTAGCACTCATATCCACAGGCTCATCATTGATGTTTTCTTTGCCTGGCCTTCCAGCAGTCCTGTTGTCTCCATGAGGCCTGAGATTCCCATTGAGTTTTTCTTCATAGCCCTTGACACCACTACCATCCTGTTTGGTGGGTAACTCATGTGGCACGTCAAGATTTGCCAAATCCTTCCTTTTGAGCAATGCCAACATTTTTAGACGTTCCATGGCCTCATGTCCCTCCATTTTGAGTCGCTTTGCCAGGACATCATCTCGTTCATCTGCTGGGTCCAAGCTCCGCTTTAACAGATTCAGGCGAAGAGCATCTTCTGTCATTCTATCCATCCTATGGAAAGAAAAACATGAGTGAGATCAGAATAAAGCTACTACTTAAATAGTCCATAAGAGAAGGTAAGATGGTAAAGTTGTTAAGAATAATACTAGGTGGGCACAGTGGTTCACGTCTTTAATCCTAGCACTTTGGGAGGCTAAGGTAAGAGGACTGCCTGAGACCATGGGTTTGAGACCAGCCTGGGAAACTTGGCAAGACCTCATCTCTACAATAAATCAAAAAAATTAGCTGGGGGTGGTGACACGTGCCTGTAGTTCCAGCTACTTGGAAGGCTGAGGCAGAAGGATATCTGAGTCCAGCAAATTGAGGCTGCGGTAGCTAGGAGTATGCCACTGCCCTTCAGCCTGGGCAACAAAGTAAGACTCCAGCTCAAAAAAACAAACAAACAAAAATATAATACTATACGGAGAAAGCTGGAGGGACAGGAGTGGATGGGAGGAAACGGGATGACGGGGAAGGGAAAGGAGGAGGTCGGAGAGGGGGAATAAAAAGAATACTAGATATATACACACACACAGAGAGGTTCAAAGTTAACTGAGTTAAACTCCTACCCATATTAAAGGATGTTTAGCCTCAGCAATTTAACTAACCTTAAATTTTTTTTTTTTTGAGTTGGAGTCTCACTCTGTCACCCAGGCTGGAGTACAGTGGCACACTCAGGACCACTGCAGCCTCAACCTGCTAGGTTCAGGTGACCTTTCCACCTCAGCCTTCCAAGGAGCTAGAACTGCAGACATGTGCAACCATGCCTGGCTAATTTTTTTAAATTATTATTTATTGTAGAGATAAGGTCTCACCAAGTTGCCCAGGCTGGTCTCGAACCCGTGGGCTCAGGCAATCCTCTCACCTCGACCTCCCAAAGTGCTGGGATTACAGGCATGAGCCACTGCACCTGGCCAACTCAACTTAAATTTACTTAAGTAAGGCCTGTTGCTATCTGCCTTCAATTCTATACAGATACAGGTTCAAAATCTTAAGATACTTGGCCTTTCTTCTTCTTCTTCTTTTTTTAAGTTGGAGTCTCACTCCATCACCCAAGCTAGAGGGCAGTGGCGATCCTTCTACCTCAGTCTTCCAAGTAGCCAAAGCAACAGGCATGCACTACCACGCTTGGCTAATTTTTGCTGTATTGTAGAGACGAGGTCTCGCCAAATTGCCAGGGCTTGTCTTGAACCTGCGGGCTCAGACAATCCACTAGCCTTGGCCTCCCAGAGTGCTGGGATTACAGGCTGAGCCACTGAGTCTGGCCTCTTTTTTTTCTTTTGAGTTGGAGTCTCACTCCGTAACCCAGGCTAGAGTGCAGCGGCACGCTGATGGCTACCCCAGCGTTGACCTGCTGGACACCAACGATCCTTCTGCCTCAGCCTTCCAGAACTACAGTCACGTGCTACCGCGCCCGGCTAATTTTTTATTTTATTGTAGAGATGGGATCTCGCCAAGTTGCCCAGGCTGGTCTCAAACCTGCGGGCTCAGCCAATCCACGCGCCCCAGCCTCGCAAAGTTCTGGGATTACAGGTTGAGCCACTGAGCCCGGCCTCTTCTTTTTTTTTTTTTTTTTTTTTTTTAAAAGAGGTGAGGTCTCACTCTGTTGTCCAGGCTGGAATGCAGTAGCACAATCATAGCTTACTGCAGACTCAAACTCCTAGGCTCAAGCGATCCTCCCTCATCAGCCTCCTCAGTAGCTAGGACTACAGGCACCCACAACATGCCTGGCTTTTTAAAAAAAATTCTTTGTACAGATGAGGTCTTGCTATATTGCCCAGGCTGGTCTCAAACTCCTAGGCTCAAGCGATCCTCCTGACTCAGTCTCCCAAAGTGCCGGAATTACAGGCATAAGCCACAACTGGCAGATACTTGGCTTTTCTTAAGGAAGAACTCGGATGTTTAGCCTGATAAGTAGTAGTATTTTTTTTGTTCACGCAACAAAACTATTAGAGGTAACCTAATAATCATCTTCCTTTCTCACTTTGATTTTTTTACACTAACAAAATCTACATGCAGACTTAGATTTAGTTTTTCTCCAAAACTTTCAAATTCAGGGCTGTTGTCCTGGTGGAAAATAGCAATAATGAACTGGAAAGAAATTTTTTCTGAGTCAAAGAAACATAAATTAAAATTGCTGCTTACTTTTACCAGGTCAAATATTTAACTAAGTTACTTTACCTTCCCAAGTTTCCATTTAATCTGTAAAAATGGAGTGCTTAGAAGGTACTTAAAATTTTAAAATTTCTACAACATATGGCTATGCATTCCATACCTAAGGTATGACGTAGGTGCCGATAATTCATAGGCTCAAGTAACTGGAGAGAAAGAGTACCAACAATTAATGTGGCAACATTAACTGATGCCCCTACGAAGAAAACTATGTATATGCTTGAGACATCTTCCTTCCTCAAGTGCAGAGTAAAATAAAGCCTATTTGATCCCTTTCCTGCTACAGTGAAGATAAAGAATAAACAAAAGAATTTCTAACAAAAGGAAACACACCTTTTAAAGACCAGAGAAGGGCAGGCACAGTGGCTCACACCAGTACTCCCAGCACTTTGGGAGGTGGAGGCAATATAATTCACTTACAATTAACCTATTTAAAATGTACAATTAAATGGTTTTTAGTATATTCACAAAGTTGTGCAAACATCACCACGATCCAACTTTAGAACGTTTTTATCACTCCTCTCCCAATTAACCTCTGAAAAATACCTCCAGATGGAGTGACTGGAAAGTGGAATGCTACAGAATACCAAAAGTTAAGTCCTAACTCCATAATAACATTATCTCCAGTAGCCTGATCAACACCTACAGAACCGAGAGTATAACTGAGAATATCATGGGGAATGGTGGAGGGTGGGAAAAGTCTACCATTCAATGGATTATACACCTAGATGTAAGGAGTACAGGTAAATCTTGTTTTTATTGTGTGTTGCAGATATTATATGTATCTGTATTTTTAATACAGAGGGTCTCTGTCACCCAGGCTGGAGTGTAGTAGTAGAATCATAGCTCACTGCAGCCTCAAACTTGCGGACTCAAGTGATCCTCTCGCCTCAGCCTCAAGAGTAGCTGGAGGTGTGAGCTACCATGGGCTAATTCTTTTGTCATTTGTAGAGAGGGGAGTCTCACCATGCTGCCCAGGCTTGTCTCGAATTCCTAGTCTGAAGCAATCCTCCTGCTTTGGCCTCCAAATTGCTGGAATTACAGGTGCGAACCACCATGCAGAGACTGACTTTTTTTTCTCTTAAAGGCAACAAACAAATCTGGTCTTGAACTCCTGGCTTCAAGCAATCCTCTCCTCCTCCCTGTCTCTAAAAAATTTTTTTTTAAATTAGCCAGGTTTGGTGGTGCATACCTGTTGTTCCAACTCCTCAGGATCCTGGCTGAGGTGGAAAGATTGTTTGAACTCAGGAGTTTAAGGCTGTAGTGAGCTAGGATCCTGCCACTGCACTACAGTCTGGGTGACAAAGCAGGACCTTGTCACTAAAATAAAACCAAACAAAACTGAAGGTCTGTGGCAACCATGAGTAGAGCAAGTATACGGTGCCATTTTTCTTTTTTTTTTGTTTTGAGTTGGAGTCTTGCTCCGTTGCCCAGGCTGGAATGCAGTGGCACGCTCGCGGCCACCCCAGCGTTGACCTGCTGGGCTCTGGGGATCCTTCCACCTCAGCCTTCCAAGTAGCCGGAACTACAGGCGCACGCTACCACGCCCAGCTAATTTTTTATTATTGTAGACACCAGGTCTCACCAAGTTGCCCAGGCTGGTCTCAAGCCCTCAGGCTTGGGCAATCCACTTGCCTTGGCCTCCCAAAGTGCTGGGATTATAGGATAAGCCACCGAGCCGGTTACAGTGCCATTTTTCCAAGAGTATGTGTTCACTTTGTATCTCTGTCATGTTCTAGTAATTCTCACAATACTTCAAATCTTTGATTATTTTATCTGTTATGGTGATCTGTGGTTAGTGATCTCTGATGTCACTATTGGAATTGTTTTGGGGTGCCACAAACTGCACCCATATAAGATGGCAAATTTAACTAGATAAATGGGTGTGTTCTGGCTGTTCCCTTGTCTCTGTCCCTTACCTTGGGAGCCCCTATTTTCTGAAACACATTAATATTAAAATTAGGCCAATTAATAACCCTACAAGAACCTCCAGGTGTTTTAAGATGAAAGGAAGAAATCCAAGTCTCTCACTTTCTATTTTTTGAGATCTACAAGTCCTATTTATTTTCTGTTGGACTGTACATTTTTTTCCCATTTTTATTTTAGATTCAGGGTATACACATACATGTTTTTTTTTTTTTTTTTTTGAGTTGGAGCCTCACTCTTTTGCCCAGACTGGAGTGCAGTGGCTGCTCCCGGCCACAGCAGCCTCGACCTGCTGGGCTCCGGCGATCCTTCCGCCTCAGCCTTCCAAGTAGCTGGAACTACAGGCACGTATTACCATGCCTGGCTAATTTTTAAAAAATTTATTGTAGAGGTGAGGTCTCGCCAAGTTGCCCAGGAGGGCCTTGAACCCGCGGGCTCAGGCAATTCACTCACCTCAGCTTCCCAAGGTGCAGGATTACAGGCTGAGCCACCAAGCCCGGCTTACACATACATGTTAATTACACGAAAATATTGTGTAGTGGTGGGGACTAGGTCTCAGGTGGCCCATTCACCATAGAGTGAACATTGTACTCCATAACTAATTTCTGAACCCTAATCCCTTTTTCTACCTCCCCCCTTATTGGTGTCCCCGGTGTCTATTATTCCATCTTTGTGACCATTTAGTTCCCACATATGAGTGACAATATGGAGTGTTTGGTTTTCTGTTTCTGAGTCAGTTTGCTTAGGATGATAATCTCCAACTCCAGCCACATTGCTGCAAAGAACTTTTTTATTTTTTATTTCGTTTTGTGACAGGGTCTCACCCTGCCGCCCAGAGGGAAGTGCTATGGTGGGGTCATACATAGCTTACTATAGCCTCCATCTCCTAAGTTCAAGTGATCCTCCTGCTTCAGGCTCCCAGGTAGCTGGGACTACAGGCATGTGCCACCACGCCTGGATAATTTCTTTTTTTTTGGATAGAGATGGGATCACTTTGTTGCTCAGGCTAGTCTCAACTCTGCTTAAGGTGAGCCTCCCATCTTGGTTTCTCAAAGTGCTGGATTACAGGCATGGGCCACTGTGCCCAGCCAGTCTCTCACTTTAAATCAAAAGCTAGAAATCGTTTTAGCTTAGTGAGAAAGGAATGATGAAAGCCAAGATATACCAAAGCTAGGCCTCTTGCACCCTAATAGCCAAGTTGTAAATGCAAAGGAAAAGTTCTTAAAGGAAATTAAAAGTGTTTCTCTAGTGATCACACAAATAATAAATGAAAAGGCATTACTGGTGATATGGAGATAGTTGTAGTGGTTTGGCTAGAAGACCAAAACAGTTACAAATTCCCTTAAGCCAAAGTCTAATCTAGATCAAGCCCCTAACACTATTTAATTCTGTGAAAGCTGAGAGAGGTGAGGGAGATGCAGAAGAAAAGTTGGAGGCTAGCAGAGGTTGGTTCGTGAGGTTTAAGCAGACATCTCCATAACATAAAAGTGTAAGATGAAGCAGCAAGTGCTGTTGAAGCTGCAAGTTATCCAGAAGATCTAGCTGAGTTACCAGAAGATCACTGATGAATATGACTTCATTAATAGCAGATATTCAACACAGATGAAATCACCTTCTATTGGATGACTTTCATAGCTAGAGGGGAGACATTAATGCCTGGTTTCAAGCTTCACAGGACAGGCCGACTCTCTTGTTAGGGGGTAATAAAGCTGGAATCTTTAAGTTGATGTCAATGCTCCTTTACTGTTCTGAAAATCCTAAGGCCCTTAAGAATTATGATAAATAAGCCAAGCACAGTGGTGTACTTGTAGCCTCAGTACTTGGGAAGCTGAGGCAGGAGAATCACTTGAGTTGAGAAATTATAGGCTGCAGTATGCTATGACGGTACCTGTGAATAGCCAATGCACTCCAGCCTGAGCAACACAGCAAGACTCTGTCTCTTGGGGGAAAAAAAAAAGAATTATGCAAAACCTACTCTGCCTGTGCTCTCTCAATGGAACAAAGTCTGGATAACGGCACACCTGTTTACAGCATGGTATACTGAGTATTTTAAGCTCACTGGTGAGACCTACTGCTCAGGAAAAAAAAGATTCCTTTCAAAACATTACTGCTCATCAACAATGGTCACCCAAGAACTCTGATGGAGATGTAGAAGATTAATGTTTTCATGCCTGCTAACATAACATCCATTCTGCAGCCCACAGATCAAGGAAGAATTTTCACTTTCAAATTTTATTATTTAAGAAATACATTTCAGGTCGGGCTCGGTGGCTCAGCCTGTAATCCCAGCACTTTGGGAGTCCAAGGCGAGTGGATTGCCTGAGCCTGCGGGTTTGAGAACAGCCTGGGCAACTTGGTGAGACCTTTCTCTACAATAAATCTAAAATTTGCCAATAGGTATCATGCGCCTGTAAGGCTTGAAAGGCTGAGGTGGAAGGATCGCCGGAGCCCAGCAGGTAGACTCTGAGGTGGCTGTGAGAGTGCCACTGCACTCCAGCCTAGGGCAACAGAATGAGACTCCAACTAAAAAAAAAAGAAATATGCCGGGCTCGGTGGCTCAGCCTGTAATCCCGCGCCTTTGGGAGGCTGAGGTGAGTGGATTGCCTGAGCCCGCGGGTTCGAGACCCGCCTGGGCAAGCGAGACCTCATCTCTACAATAAATCAAAAAAAAAAAAAAATTAGCCACGCGTGGTAGCGTGCGCCTGTAGTTCCAGCTGCTTGGAAGGCTGAGGCAGAAGGATCGCCGGAGCCCAGCAGGTCGAGGCTACGGTGGCCGGCAGCGGCCACTGCACTCCAGTCTGGGCGACAGAGTGAGACTCCAACTCAAAAAAAAAAAAAAAAAAAGAAATACATTTCATGGCCAGGTGTGGTAGCTCATGCCTATAATCCTAGCACTTTGGGAGGATGAGGCGGGAGGATTGCTGGAGTCTAGAAGTTCAAGACCAGCCTGGGCAATATAGTGAGACCCTATCTCAAAAACAAACAAATAAAAAAAGAAATTTTGATAAACAATGATAAACAATAACTCCTAATGGATTTGGGTGAAGTAAACCGAAAACCTTTATGTTAAGGATTCACTATTATATTATATTATATTATATTATAGATGCCCTTAAGGGTAATTATAGCCAGGCATGGTGGCTCACACCTGTAATCCCAGCACTTTGGGAAGCAGAGGTGAGAAGACTGCCTGATCCCAGGGGTTCGAAACCAGGCTGTGCAACTTGGCGAGACCTCATCTCTACAATAAATCAAAAAAACTAGCCAGGTGTGGTGGCACGCACCTGTAGTTCCAGATACCTGGAAGGCTGAGGTGGAAGGATCACCTGAATCTAGCAGGTCAAGGTTGTGGTGGCCGTGAACATGCCACTGCATTCCAGCCTGGGAGACAGTGAGACTCCGACTCAAAAAAGGAAAAATAAAAAGAAAAGAATAACCATGATTCATGGGAGGAAAAAAAATACCAACATTAACAGGAGTTTGGAAGAAATTGATTACAACCCTAATGTATGACTTTGAAAGGTTCAAAAACTTTAATGAAAAATAACTGCAAATGTGGTCGAAATAGCAAGAGGATTAGAATTAGAAGTGAAGCCTGAAGATGTGACTGAATTCCTACAATCTCCTGATAAAGTTTAAATGTATAAGGAGTTGCTTCTTTTTTTTGAGTCAGTCTCACTCTGTTGCAGAGGCTAGAGTGCAGTGACACACTCACAGCCACCACAGTCTCAACCTGCTGGGATCAGGCGATCCTTCCGCCTCAGCCTCCAAGTAGCTAGAACTACAGGTGTGTGTCGCCACACCCAGCTAATTAAAAAAAAAATTTATTATAGAGACTAGGTCTTGCCATGTTACCCAGGGTTGGTCTCAAACCCATGGGCTCAGGCAATCCTCTCACCTCAGCCTCCTGGGATTATAGACATGAGTCACTGCGCCCTACAGGAATTGCTTCTTATAGATGAGCAAAGAAAGTCGTTTACTGAGATGGAATGTATGCCATGTGAAGATACTGTGGAACATTGTAGAAATGACAACAAAGGATTTAGAATATTCCACAAATTTAGTTGACAGATCAGTAGTAGGGTTTGAGAGGACTGAGCCCAATTTTGAAAGATTTTCTACTGTGGGTAAAACTGCTATGAAGATTGGACACAGTGGCTCAAGCCTGTAATCCCAGCACTTTGGGAGGCTGAGGCAGAATTGCTCAAACCCTGGGTAACATAGTGAGACCTTATCTCTACACAAAATAAAAAGATTATCTGGGTGTAGCAGTGCACACCTATTGACACAGCTACTCAGGAGGCTGAGGCAGAAGGCCCAGGTGGTCAAGGCCACAGTGAGCTGTGATTGTGCCACTCACTGCACTCCAGCCTGGGAGAAAGAGTAAGACTCTGACTCAAAAAAAAAAAAAAAAAGGTATTGCTAAAGGCTCAGATGATTATTAGCACATTTTAGCAAGAAAGTGTTTTTAAAATTAAGGCATGCATATTGTTTTAGATATAATGCTACTGTACACTTAATGGACTACAGTATAGTGTAAACATGAATGGAACTCACAAAATTCCTGAGGTATGCCTATACTTTATTAAAGTACACAGCAAGGTGGTAGCTTGCACTTGCATTCCCAGCAACTGAGAGGCTGAGATGGAAGGATGGATTGCAGCCAGGAGTCTGAGACTAGCCTGGGCAAAACAGTAAGAGTTCCATCTCCAAAAAAGTAAGAAATAAAAAATAAAAATGAGCTCAGCATAGTGGTGTGCACTTGTAGTCTCAAGTTACTTAGGATACTTAGGTAGAAACCTTGCCTGAGGGCAAGAGTTTGAGGCTACAGTGAGTTGTGATCACATCCTGCACTCCAGCCTGGATGACAGAGTGAGACCCTTTTTTTGAAAACAAAATTGAGAGGACAGAAAAGCTCCCACAGTGGAAGGGGATCCGAGGGGGCTGCCAAGACCCTATCTCTTATAAAGTAAAAAGCAAAGCCGGGCTCGGTGGCTCAGCCTGTAATCCCACGCTTTGGGAGGCTGAGGTGAGTGGATTGTCTGAGCCCGCAGGTTCGAGACCCGCCTGGGCAACTTGGCGAGATCTCATCTCTACAATAAATCAAAAAAGTAGCCGGGCATGGTAGCGCATGGCTGTAGTTCCAGCTACTTGGAAGGCTGAGGCGGAAGGCTTGCTGGAGCCCAGCAGGTCGAGGCTGTGGTGGCTGGGAGCGGCCACTGTACTCCAGTCTGGGCGACAGAGTGAGACTCCAACTCAAAAAAAAAGAAAAAAGAGAAAAGTGAGCCGGGCGCAGTGGCTCACGCCTGTAATCCCGGTTCTTTGGAAGGCTGAGGTGAGAGGACTGCCTCAGCCCAGGGTTCGAGACCAGCTTTGGCAACTTGGTGAGGCCCCTTGTCTCTACAATAAATCAGAAAATCAGGCAGGCATAGTGGTGTGTGCCTGTGATTCCAGCTACTTGAAAGGCTGAGGCGGAAGGATCGCCTGAGCCCAGCAGGTCGAGGCTATGGTGGCTGTGAGCGTGCCAATGCACTGCAGCCTGGGCAACAGAGTGAGACTCTGACTCAAAAAAAAAAAAAAAAGAAAGAAAAAAGGACACAGCAAGATATACAAATGTAAATTAATATATTCCAGTATTTTGAGTTTTGACATATATTCGTGAACATTAAAGTATATGACAAAACAACAAAATTCAATAACCTAAGGCTACAGTTTGGAATGCCAACATTAACTTGGCTTCTTGAATTGATCATTATACAAACAGCTGCAAGCAGTTCAAATAATTTCTCCTTATTAAATTCCAATGATGTAAGAAGGAAACTGATACACTTGAGGCTGGGAAAAACCAGAACTCAGATATCTGAAAGTCTGAGGTAGATGAGCTTTCCCAATTAGATGGCTTCGAGACCCCTAAACAATTCTGTCCATGCCTACTCTTTTTACTGATCTATAAAACTCCAACTTTACATACTCATAGCCATGCCTGTCTTAAAATCCAATGTAACCTGGGTGAACCTTGAAAACAGTATGCTAAGTGAAGTAAACCAGATATAGAAGGACAGATCCTATACAGTTCCACTTATATAAGGTACCTAGAGATATAAAGTAGAATAGATGACTGGGTGTGGTGGCAAACACTTATAATCCCAGCTACTTAGGAGGAATGCTTGAGCCCAGGAGTTTGAGACCAGCCTGAGCAATATCACAAGACCCTGTCTTAAAAAAAGAAAGAAGAAAAGAAAAAAGAAAGCAGAATAGACCAGCTTGGGGTGGGGGGTGGGGGTATTATGGTAGGGAGTGAGGAATATACCATTTCATGGGAACAAAGTCTCTGAGATGATGAAAAAGTTCTGGAAATGGATAGTGATAATGGTTGCACAATATTGTGAATGCACTTAAGTCCACTGACTTGTACATTTAATAATGGTTAAAATGGTAAATTTTAGGCTGGGTGGGGTGGCTCACACCTATAATTCCAGCACTTTGGAAGGCCAAGGCGAGAGAACTGCCAGAGCTCATGGGTTTGAGACTAGCCTAGGCAACTTGGTGAGACTTCATCTCTACAATAAATAAATTAGCTAGGCATAATGGTGCATGCCTGTAGTTCCAGCTACTTGCAAGGCTGAGACGGAAAGATCACCTGAGTCCAGCAGATTGAGGCTGCGGTAGTTGTGAGCGAGCCACTGCACTCCAGCTTGGGCGACAGAGTGAGACTCTGACTCAAAAAAAAAAGAAGGTAAATTTAATATTACATATATTTTACCACAATAAAATTCTTTTTAAAAAATCCAACATAATAGAGACTGATTACAAACAGCTCAGGGATCTTTTTGGAGTGATAGAGATATCCTAAAACTGGATTATGGTGATAGCTATATGATTGTTAATATATTTTTAAAATAACGAATTCTACACTTACCCCCATAAAATGCAAGAATTAACAGTCACCGAAAACTTGTCACACAAATATTCCTCTCCAAAAAAAAAAAAACCACAAGAGTTTTGGAAAATGGATGCTATATGTTGCCTTTTAATGCCTAACCAATCTTTTTTTTTGTTTCCTCTGTGCTTCTACTAATAACAGCTCCTATTTCTTTCTTTCTTTTTTTTTTGAGCTTGAGTCTCACTCCGTCGCCCAGACTGGAGTGCAGTGGCCGCTCCTGGCCACCGCAGCCTCAGCCTGCTGGGCTTTGGTGATCCTTTCGCCTCAGCCTTCCAAGTAGCTGGAACTATAGGCGCGCGCTACCATGCCCAGCTAGTTTTTTTTTAATTTATTATAGAGATGAGGTCTTGCCAAGTTGCCCAGGCAGGTCCTGAACCCACGGGCTCAGGCAATCCACTCATCTCAGCGTCCCAAAGCGTGGGATTACAGGCTGAGCCACCGAGCCCGGCTAACAGCTCCTATTTCTTAAGCACCCACTTTAAAGTCAAATATGCTACTAGATACCTTATCACGTACTCTTACTTAAATCTTTTCAACAAATTACTAAGTAAGTAGTATTATCCCTACTTCAGAGGTAGGAAAAAGTGTTACATCATGTATCCCAAGACTGAAAAGCTTTAGATACTAAATCTGGAATTATAATGCAGGTCTAGCTTACTTCAAAATCTATTAACACAGTACCACACCATGTTCAGAGTTACACATCTTAAGAAGCAGTACTCTGTATTCATGTATGTGCACATCTATCAATCCATTCACCCACCCTACAAATATTAAGTATATACTATCATGTGTCAAGGTAGGGTGTGGTGCTAGGAATAAAGATTTTTAGAAAAAAGACTGGGTTACTGTTTAAAGAATTTCTTTCTGATAGGAGATGAACATGCATATGAAAATATGTACTTTAATGTTTATATGAACTCATTTTCTCTGCCTTCCTATATACTGCTTTTCATCCTATTTCAGTAAAGAGAAAAATCACTCAATGGCAAAAGCTGAAGCCTAGAAATCATTCTTGACTTTTCTCTGACTCCTCAATCTAAGTCACTAAGGCCTATCAATTCTATTGTCTTCCTCTCAATGTGAATGAAAAAATATTGGCTCTAGTGTATTGTTGTCAGCAGCCATCGTGTGATCATGAGGGAAAGCAACTTGCAGACAGCAGACACAGTATGCAGCAGGGCATTAAGATGGGAGCTAATTACATAGCCATGTCACCAGATCAAACTACCCTGAAGCTAGTCTCTGTTACCTGTTACACAGATCAATAAACTCCCTTAGTGCTTAAACTATATAGTATGAGCTGGGGTTTCTGTACCTAAACTGAAAACATCCTAACAAAATTGTCAGAAGTGCCAATATGAAATCAAGGTGGAGATATCCAACAGACACTCAAATACATGGCACACAAACAAAGGAGCAAGAGTTCAGGGCACAGCTGGAGACATATATTTAAACAGGTAAAGGAGGTAATTGAAGTAAGGTAGGGATGAGAGAAACAGACAAGGAAAAAATGAAAATATAGTCAGAAAAAAAGTGCCAAGGATAGAATCTAAATTTAAGGGTTGGGTGGTCAGAGGAAACTAAGAAATAGAAAGCTCAGAAGAAAACTAGGAAAGCACAACATATCAACAAAATTAAAGGAAAGTTTCAAGAATAGAGCAGTTAATCGTGGAAAAATGTCCAGCTTCAAATTTGCTGTTGACTACTATAAGAAATAAGAATGCCAGACAACGCAGCTCTACAACGAAGCTTGTCAAGTTTTCAACTCACCTTCAAACCGAAATTCAGATCTGCAGCAAAGACTTAAAGGATTGGGAGAGGCAGAAAATGGGAGGACAAAGAGGGTAAAACAAAATGAATTAACATCTAATGAGTGCTTGCTCTGTGTTAGGCAATGTACAAAGACCTTTATATTTTATCTTCCAATTAAATTCACATCAGAAGATTAACAGAAAAGTCTAAACTGTCATCTAGGTTAGAAAACCTCTAATTCTCAAAAATGTTGAAATTGAAGCCTATAGTTATATGACAATTTTAAAAGCTTAAAGCCGCAATCGACTAAAAAAATTATATGATAGTTGTGTTACTTCACGAAGAGTTTTCAGTATTTATCATGAACACAATAGTCCTCACAAAACAAACAGTATTTCTTTTTTAAATTTTTATTTATTAATTTTATTTTTTAGAGTCGGAGTCTCACTCTGTCACCCAGGCTGGAGTGCAGTGACACGCTCACGGTCACTGTAGCCTTGACCTGCTGGGCTCAGGCGATCCTTCCATCTCAGTCTTCCAAGTAGCTGAAACTACAAGCGCGCGCCACCACGCTCAGCTAATTATTTGATTTATTGTAGAGATGAGGTCTCGCCATGTTGCCCAGGCTGGTCTTTTTTTTTTTTTTTTTTGAGTTGGAGTCTCACTCTGTCGCCCAGACTGGAGTGCAGTAGCCGCTCCCGGCCACCGCAGCCTCGACCCGCTGGGCTCCGGCGATCCTTCCGCCTCAGCCTTCCAAGTAACTGGAACTACAGGCGCGCGCTACCACGCCCGGCTGATTTTTTGATTTATTGTAGAGATGAGGTTTCGCCTGCCCAGGCGGGTCTCGAACCCGCGGGCTCA
>CAUYQG010071628.1:0-22330 GCA_963574415.1 Tarsius wallacei | reverse complement strand
AAAAAAAAATCCTTAGTAAAAGAAACAAAGACTTTAAACTTCACTATAAGGCTACGATAATCAAAACAGTCTGGTATTAGTACAAGAACAGGCATATTGACCAATGGAACAGGAAAGAGATTCCAGAAGCAAAACCTCAATTTCTCAACCAGTTCATCCTTCACAAAGCCTCCAACAACAAACACTGGGGAGAATAGAACCTATAGAGTAAATAGTGATGGGAAAACTGGTTGATCACATTCAGAAGATGGAAACAGGTCCCCTACCTATCACCATACACATTAGTCAACGCTAAATGGATCAAAGACCTAAGCATAAAATCTCATCTTAAAGAATCTCAGAAAATGCAGGAGACACTCTTACAGAAATTGGAGTAGGCAATCAATTCCTGATAAAAACCTCAGATGTCCATACCATAAGAGATAAGATAGACAAGTGTGACCTCATTAAACTGAAAAACTTCTGCAAAGCAAAAGAAACCATCAAGAGAGCAGGGAGAGAGCTCACAGAATGGGAAAATGTATTTGCCAACTGTGTATCTGACAAAGGCTTAACATACAGGATCTACAAGGAACTCAAACATGCCAAAAGGAAACAAAGTGGTCAAGAGATATGAATAGACACTTCTCAAAAGAAAACATATGGTCAGCCAACAGACACATGAAAAACTGCTCAGCTTCACTAATCATCAGAGAAATGCAAATCAAAACCACATTGAGATACTACCACCTAATGCCAGTAAGAATGACCATCATTAATAAAACAAACAACAGATGCTGGCAAGGATGTGGAGAAAATGGAACACTTCTACACTCTGGTGGAAATGCAAACTAGTACAGTCTCTATGGAAAATAGTGTGATGACTTCTAAAAAAACTAGAAATTGATCTTCCATATGACCCAGCAATCTCCCTACTGGGAATATGTCTGGAGAAACTCAAATAATTCTATAAAAAAGATACCTGCACTCTCGTGTTTATTGCAGCACTATTCACAATAGCAAAAACATGGCACCAACCGTGCTGCTGCCCATCGAAACTGAACTGGATAAAAAAAAGTGGCACATATATACGATGGAATATTATGTAGTTATGAAGAAGGACAAACATATGGACTTCACAGCTATTGGGATGGATTTAGAGTCTATCATACTCAGTAATCTACCACAGAAACAAAGAACAGAGTATCATATCTTCTCACTCATAAGTGGACCCTGAACATTTACCACAATACTATAAGAAAGGGATTGGCAGTAGCAGGATACTGCTGGAATGGGAGCTGGACACAACTTCAATAAGGGTAACTGAACTCATATCAGGCAAAGGGAGGCCCAAACTTTACCTGTACAATGTTCACTTGTATACCTAATCCTGTTTCCAGAATGTTTTTTGTCATATTTTCATATTCTTATCAAAATAAAACATGACTGTCAAATGTTTTACATATGAGGGAAAATTATACTGTTTATTATAATAAAGATAGTTACACATTCACTTTGGACAAACAAAAACCTTTACATTAATGGCAAGTCAGTGAGTAGTAGAAAAGCAAAACTAAAAATAATTAGCAAAAAACTTTTATGAGGTACAATAGAGAATTGCACTAATTATAAACTAAAAAAAATTCAATCAATGATGATAAAAAATTTACAGTTGGTAGTGTAAAGAGGTTATAACATTTATTAAAAATTTATATATTTGTAGTATGGTTAGAAAACAACAGTGTAGTATACTTTGTGGCACTCATGGAAACACACCTTGCTGCCAGTCCTACCTTAGGTGGCTAATATTGGGCTCATCTAGAAGCACAGCATGATCAACACAGAAATGTTCCATTGGCTAGATGAACTTAATGTATTTAATGTCCTTTCATCTTCTGTCCTTCCTGCCTTCTTTTTTTCCCAAAAGATAAATAATCAAGGGCATAAACAAGATGTTCATGAAAGAGAAAATGCACACAACTGCAGGTAGCATGTTTAAGAATTACAACATATGAGTCTCACATGAGCAAAACAAGTAAAAATAAAATTATCATTGCTGGTATGAATGTGTTGAAACAAACCATTTAAAATAACATATAATATTTCCTGTGCTACATATGTTAATATTTTCAAAAGCAAAATGTTACTGATATTGCATATTTCTACCCTATCCTTCAATGTAGTAACATCATAGATGAGACTGCAATTGTGACAATTTGAATATAAACAAAGTTTATCACAGATAATATAGGAAGAAAGATTAGCTGAGGATGGTCTTTTAAAACAATAAAATGGAGACTGTGGGAATAATTAAATAAGAATAAAAACTTGCTATTATACTACTGTGTGATAAAACATCAAAAGAGTGTTTTACTTGAAGTTTTTTTTTTTTTTTTCCATAATGATGCTTTGGGAGTTATAATTGCTATTATAACTATCACTGGGTATTTTACTTGAAAATTTTCAGAGATTGACAGTCAATATATAAAAGTGTTAGGTTTTCTTAATGTGGGAAGGCAGTTGTCCAACCTTCCCTAATAAATTCAGATCTCTTTTTAATTTTATTTGTAAAGGAAACCACTTGAATTTCCAAGTAACTAACAGTCACCACACTGTATGCAAAGAGAATGAAAGATGATGGATTTGGGTAAGCAAGCCCTGCATATTTATTCACTTTCTTAATGGGAAAGGAAAAAAAACGTATTAGTATACATGCCTTCTATGGCTGAACATACAATATAGCCAAAGGAAAGTTGATTTGTTTGATTTATTGGGGTTGATATTTCCTTTCATTCTGCTCAACAGAGAAACATGGTTAGTGAATTCCAGGTTGTCCCAACTCTCCTGGATCTGTTAAATCCCACGCATTTCTATTTCTAAGGGTAGATAAAGAAAAATGTAAAAAAAAAGAAAAAAAAAGTTACTATCCTTTAGTAGGAACTTTCTCCCTAGAGTGAAAGTTTGGCAAGTGTTTGTTATGTTATACTATGTGGGAATGTGGGGAATAATCACACTTATTTTTCCTAGATATATATTTTTACCAAAAAAATAAAATTATTTTAAAAAATCAACAGTAGTCTTCTCTCACTGAGGAGGCATTGGAATAATAAGTGGTTCTGCACTACTTATTTCAACACTATATTATACTTTTCAAATTTTATATGATGAGCACATATTGCTATGAGATTCAGAAAAAGTGGGAAAAATTAGTTCATAGTCAATAAATATATTAATATCATAAGTATAGTTGATTTTCTCTGAACTTTTTAAAATAACTGGCAGCTATTTAATTTCTTCAAACAATGAGCTTAAAATGATTTTTAAACATAAAGTTATTGGGAAATACATAATTTATTTCACATAAAAGTAAATGCCTGTAAAGTGAACATATAACTGATAGGATTTTTCTTTGCATTTCTATCTGCATTATCAATAGTTGGTATTATTATGTATGAATCTTGAACTCAAACCTTTGTTTATCTATTTTTTTAAATATGGTAAGGAAACTGAGAAAATAAGAAATTGATCATTTTCCCAAAATAGTTTTCATAAAATGGTTGGTGATAGAACCTTTTTTGTTCTTTTATCTTTTGGTTTTACTTGTGTGCATGTGTGTGTCTAAATATGTACATACATGTGTGTGCACACATATATTCTTTAGTCTGAATTATTATTTAAGATTAAAAAGGAAAACAAGGCTTTTTATTTGTCATCTAATTTTGGTAGAATAACAAACTTAAATAGTATATCGTCAAACAATGTTTCATACAGTATATTTAAATGATGTTTAAAAATTAAATGAGGTTTGTATGACCAGTATAATTCCCAGCCTTAAGGGACTATGTTGAGTGGGAAAGAATATTTCAGGAGTAAATTTTGTGACATCAAGAAGGATATCTCTTTTGGAATTTAAGAGAAAAATGAGGTGCAATTAAAATATGTATAGGATATACAAAGAGGATAATTATCTTGCTCATTACCATGGTAGCTTAGAATTGTGGCAGTTTTTCTTTCTACCAGAGTTGAAGATGAATTGGAAAGATTTCTTAATCATTTTCATGTTTGAAAACCCTTATTTTCCTTCTATGCTGGCAGCTCTACCTTAGGTAGATAATCTCTGTGTCTGTCCAGATGCACAATATCATCACCATATGCACATATATTTGATTGATCAACCCAGAATAATTGGCATGCCAATAATCTTCCTGACTTATGGGCCTTTGTTATTTATTAGCATTCTGCTTTTGCTGTCAGTATTGCATATTAATGACAGAAAATGGTCTTTTTTTAAATAGATAGAATAATGGTATATAAAAACTTACAAAGACAACTAATTGTAAAACAATTATAATGTCAAAATAATGCTTACTCTGTCATATAGTGACAGCTGTTAGAATTTTAAGAAGATTACAAAATTCACATTCAGAATGTAAAAATTATCAATAAATACTGACCAAGTTAAATCTGTCAAGGGTGCCCACAAGCAAATATGGCAAGAATCTTCTATAAATAAAATTATTCAAATCTACACTGCATTTCCTTAAAGCTGGATGATGTTGCAAAAGTAAATGCTTAGGTTGTCAATGGACACTTTAAGCTTTTGAATTTAGACTTTAGTCTGCTTGCAGTGCTGAAGAAGAAATCTTTCCAACTACAATAATGTTATTCACTGTAACAAATAAAAGAACTGGAAGGATCCTATTAATAGGAATTGAAAGTACATTCAGCTAATATGAAGGAATAAATTAGTGGCATTTCCTATCATATACTTTATGTCTAATTAAACCTCAAAAGAATTTAAGGCATATGTGTTAAAAATAATTATTGCTACAATAATTTGATAATGGGTGCATGATGTATAAAAGATATAAACTGTAACATCACTGACATAAATCATGATACAGGAAAAGCTAAAAGGTAGAGTTTGTGTATGCAGTTGAAGTTAAGTAGATTTCAGCTTAATATTGACTGTTACAGTGATGAAATGCTTTGTGTAAGCCCCATGATAGCCACAAAAATACTACAGTAGATGCATTAAAAATAACGAATCAAGGCATACCACTACAAAAGAAGAAGAATAAAGCAAAAGAACTTCAAAAACATCAAAAAACAATTGGCAAAATGGCAGCAGTAAATCTTTATCTATTGACAATTATTTTAAATATAAATAGATCAAAATCGCCAATCACAAGACACAAGCTGACTGAATGATTTAAAAAAAAAACAACCTAAAACTGGGTTCTAAATATATGCTACCCACAAGAAATTCACTTTGGCTTTCAGGACACACACAGACCAAGAGTGAAGGGATAGAAACAGGAACCAAAAGAGAGCACATGTGATTATACTTCTATCAGACAAATTTGATCTTAAGGTAAAAATTGGTCAAAAGACACAAAAATGGTTATTGTATGACAATAAAAGGGTCAATATATCAAGAGGCTATAATAGTTGTAAATATACATATGCAAACAACATTGGAGCTCCTAAATATATAAAGCAAACATGACCAGAAATATAAAAATAGACAACATTACACTAATAATAAAACATATTAATACCCCCATTTCAACAATGGATAGATCATTCGACAGAAAATCAATAAGGGAACAGTAGACTTATATAATTCTATACACCAAATGGATATATAACAAACATGCACAAAACATTGCATCCCACAGCAGCAGTATGCATAGTATTTGCAAGAATATACATAACATTCTCCAAGATAAATCAAATGATAGTCCACCAAACAAGTCTTAACAAATTCAAGAAGATTAGAATTTTATCAAGCATATTTTCTGGTAATGATCGTATGAAACTAAAAACCAGTAACAGGAAGAAAATAAGAAAACTTACAAATATGGAGAAATTAAAAAATTCACTCCTGAACAACCAGTGGATTAAGAAAAAAATAAAAAGAAAATTTGTTTTAAATCTTGAAATAAATGAAAATGGAAATACAACATACTATATTTTATGGGATGAAACAAAAACAGTTGTAAGTGGAAATTTTTAGCAATAAAGATCACCATCTACCATTATACCTCAAGGAATAGTAAAAAAGAACAAACTAGGCCCAAAATAAACAGAAAAAATAAAATAATAAAAATTAAAGGAGAAATCTAAAATATAGAAACTAAAAAACAATAGATAATATAAATGAAATTGAGTTGTTTTTTTGTAAAGATAAATGAAGAAATCTTAAACTACATTAAGAAAAAAGAGAGGAGACTAAAATAAAATCAGCAATAAAAGAGAAAACATAGCAATTATTACCACAGAATTACAAAGGATAATAAGAAACTGTTATGAATAATAGTGTGCCAAAAGTTGGATAACCTGGAAGAAACTGAGAAATTCATAGAAACACAGCCTAGCAAAACTGAATCATTAAGAAATTTTAAAAATCTGAACAGACTAATATTGATTAAAATTATTGAATAAGTGATTAGAAAACTGCCAACAACAACAACAACAACAACAACAGCAACAACAAAGCTCAAAACCTGAAGGCTTCACTGGTAAATTCTAGCCCACATATTAAAAAAAAAAAAAAAGATTTTTTTTTTAATTAAAAAAAAAAGAAGAGGAAAGAATACTTTCAATCTTATTTTATGAAGATAGTATTATCCTGAAGCCAAAGCAAAACAATGATATAATCAGGAAAAAAAATTGCAGGCCAGACTCTTTTACAAAATTAAATGCAAAAATCCTCAATAAATTGCTAGCACACTAACTTCAATAGTGCATTAGAAAAGTCATTCATTATTATCAAGTGAGATATAGCCCTGGGATGCAAGGATGTTTATCATGCACATATCAATAAATGTGATATTTCACTTCAACAGAATGAAGGATAAAAATCATATGATTATCTTAAAAGATACAGAAAAAAAATTTTGAAAAAATTCTACATCCTTCCATGAAAAATAACTCCCCACAAATTAGGTATAGGAAAAAATGTAAGTCAACCTAATAAACACTATATGTGAAAAGCCCACAGTCAACATTATACCAAAAGAGAAAAGCTGAAAGCTTTTTATACAAGATCAGGGAAAAAGATGCCCGCACTTACCACGTCTATACAATATAGTACTGGAAGTCTTAATCACAGCAATTAGGAAAGATAATAAAATAAATGCATCCAAATTGGAAAGCACAAATTAATATTGCCTGTTTCCAGGTATCATGATCTTATATATGGCAAAATCTGAAGCCTCCACAAAAAAGAAAGAACTAAAAAACAAATTCAGTAAAGTTGTGTTTCTGTACACTAATAAGCTATTCAAAAAAGAAATTAGCAATTTCATTGACAATAGCTACAAAAATAAAATACTTAGGAATAAATTTCTTAAAGAAAATGAATGATCATTACACTGAAAATCTTAAAACACTGATGAAATAAGTTGAAATAGGCACAAATCAACTAAAAGATACTTTTTCTAGAATCTTGAAGAATCAATATTGTTCACACGTCCATACCTCCTAAAATGATTTACAGATTTAAAAGTACTCCTTATCAAAATTTCAGTGATATATTTTAGAAAAACAGAAAATACAATTCTAAAATTTGTATAATCACCACAAAAGCTTCAGGGTAGCCAAAGCAATTTTAAGGGTGGGGGGGAGCTAAAAACAGCACAGTCATTCATGTCAAAATATGCTACAAACAAGCATGATACTGGCACAAAGAACATATAGATCAATGAAACAGATAGTCCAGAAATAAATTCATGTGTTTACAGTCAATTCATCTTCAATAAATTTGCTAAGAAATCAGTGGAGAAAGGACTTTTTTCTTTTTTCTTTTTTTTTCTTTATTTTTAAGTAAGAAAGCAGGATGTACTGAGAGGACAGAGAAGTTCCCACAGTAGGAGGGGACCCGAAGGGGTTGTCCCAGGGCATTCTTTTCAATAAATGGTTTTGGAAAAACTGGATAATCCACATGAACAGAAATGAAATTGGATCTTTATCTCACACATAAACAAAAATCAACTGAAAATAAATTAAGACTTAAAAGTAAGGCCTAAAATTCAAAAACTACTGGAAGCAAACATAGGAAGAAACTCTTCTTAACATTGGACTTGGCAATTATTTTTAAAATATGACCTCAAAAGCACAGGCAGCAAAAGTAAAAATAGGTAAATGGAATTATATCAAACTAAAAAGTTCTGTATAGCAATTATATGAAAAGAAAAAAATTTAAAAACAACCTGTAGAATAGAAGAAAATATCTGGAAATTATACATCTGATAAGGATTAACATTCAAAACATACAAGAAGCTCAAGCAACTCAGTAGTGAGGAAACAAATAACTGGATTAAAAAATGGGCAAAGGACCTGAATAGATATTTCTCATGAAAAAATACAAGTGGCCAATAGGTATATGAACAGTAGGCTCAACATCATTAATCAACAGGAAAATGCAAATTAATACCACAATGAGCTATCACCTCACACCTGTTAGAATGACTTTTATCAAAGGTAGGTATTGGTTGGAATGTGAAAGAAAAGGAATCCTTATACATCATTGGTGAGAATGTAAATTAGTGCTCAGCCATTTTGAAAAACAGTGTAAAATTTCCTCAAAAATTAAAAACAGAATTTAGTATCAAGTGGAGTGATTTCTTTCACTTTATTCTAAAGATGTTTTAGCTATTCTAGGGTTCGTAACTTTGCATATGATCTGATATTTCCACTTCTGGATATACTCATATGGTCAGAGGAAATGAAATCATTATGTCAAGGAGATATCTGCACTCCTATTCACTACAGCATTATTAGCAATAACCAAAATACTAAATTCAACTACATGTTTATCAACAGAAAAAAATCAATACAGGAAGTGTGTTATGTACGTGCACACAAACACGAACAAACAATGGACTACTATTTAGTCTTGGATGTTATGTTAGGTGAAATTAGCCAGGCACAAAATGATAAATGCTGCATTATTTCATTTATATATATATATATTTATTTATTTATTTATTTAATTATTTTTTGAGTTGGAGTCTCACTCTGTCGCCCAGACTGGAGTGCAGTGGCCACTCCCGGCCACCGCAGCCTCGACCTGCTGGGCTCCAGCGATCCTTCCGCCTCAGCTTTCCAAGGAGCTGGAACTACAGACGCGTGCTACCACGCGCGGCTAATTTTTTGATTTGTTGTAGAGATGAGGTCTTGCTTGCCCAGGCGGGTCTCGAACCCGTGGGCTCAGGCAATCCACTCACCTCAGCCTCCCAAAGGCGCGGGATTACAGGCTGAGCCACTGAGCCTGGCTTATTTACATATTTAATCCAAAAATTAGATCTCACAGATGTGGATAGTAAAACAGTGGTTGCTAGGAGATGGGGGAGTCAAAGGATGAGGAAGTACACCCAGAGATATTGGTTAAAGAATGCAAAGTTTCAGTTAGAATAAGTAAATTTTGAAGATTTATTGCAAAACAATGTGACTATAATTAGTAATAATATAATGTATACTTGAAATAGCTGAGAGAGTAGAATCTAAATTTTCTCACCCCACACATAAACAAAGTATGTGAGGAAAATGTAATAATTACCTTAAGTTAATCATTTCACAAACTGTACACGTATCAGACATCATGTTCTCTTTCCATATATGTGTGTGTGTTTGTGTATATATATGTGTGTGTATATATATATATATGTATTTGTCAATTATACCTTAATAAATCTGGGAAACATCTAAAAATATGTTTGTGTGTCTATTTCTGGGTTCTCTATTGTATGCCACTGAACCATGTGTCTGTTCCTATGCCAATATTACACTGTTGTATTGTATATAGGTAATAAGCCTAAACATCAATTAGAACTATCCTTTTCACTTTATTCTTGATAAGATTGATTTAGCTATACCAGAACTGGTGCCACTGTACATAAATAATACATATATCTTATGTCAACAGGAGTTCTTGTTGGAATTTTGATAAGAATCATACTAAAACTAGAGATCAATTTGGGGAGAATTTACATATTTGTTATGCTGTTTCCTTCCTTTTAATGCCCAATTAGGTCAGATTGTAGATGTAAAATATATCAAAAACTGCAACATTTTTAAAAGCACGGTTCAAAGGCTCTAACTTTCTGATCATTATTTCTCATTCTTCAATTTTTATTTATGTACTCCTTATCCTAAAGTAACTTAGACCTACCCTTTGAAACTAGCCATCCATTGAATTGCTTAATTATTAACTATGCATCAACCCTCTCTTACTATGCTTTACCTACTTCCCTGATTTATTGTATATATCATATAATAGTTTACATAAAATTAAATCATCTAGATGTCTTAAAAACCCTACTCAAGGAAACATCTTTGTTTATTTAATTATTTATTTTTACTTTATTTTATTATAAAGATGTAGTGTACAAATCAGAATTAGGTACATGAGTGGTTTACAAGCAGGTGAAGTTTTGGTCTCCATCTAGAATTTACGTGGTTTAGAATCCAGTACCCTTAGTAAAGTTGCATGTACTCCTTTCCTCCTTCCCTCCCCTGTCAGTGTCCTGCCACTGCTGATCCCTTTCTTCTAGTATTGTGATAAATGTTCAAGACACATTTATAAGTGAAAACATGTCATATTAAGATCACTGAATATGATAGACTCTAAATCCATTCAAGTTGTTGCAAAGTTCATAATTTAGTTCCTCTTTATGGTTTTATAATACTCCATTGTGTATATGTACCACATTTTCTTTATCTAGTCCACTTTTGATGGGTCGTAGGGTTGTTTCCATGCATTTGCTACTGCAAACAGTCAGCAATGAACATGCATGTGCAGTTGTTTTTTTGTAGAACAATTTGCATTCCTTTGGGTATATTACCAGGAGGTGAATTGCTGAGTCATATTGGAGGTTAATTTCCAGTTCTTTTAAAAATTGCCACACTTTTCTACGGATATTGTACTAGTTTGCACTCCCACCAACAGTGTAGAAGTGTTCCTTTTTCTCTGCACCCATACCAGTATCTGTTTTTTGATTTATTGATGATTGTCATCCTTACTGGTATTAGGTGGTATCTTAATATGGTTTTGATTTGCATTTCTCTGATGATTAGTGAGACTGAGTATTTTTAAATGTACCTGTTGATTGTTCATATGTCTTCCTTTGAAAAGTGTCTATTAATGTCTTTTGCCCACTTTTTTATAGGGCTTTTTTTTTTTTCATTCCATCACATTTAAGTTCCTTGTATATCTAGGATGTTAGGCTTTTATCTGATATACAATTGCCAATTTTTTTATAATTTCCTCATTCTGTGGACTGTCTTCCCACTCTAGTTTTTTTTTTAACTTTACAGAGGCTTTTGTGTTTGATGAGATCCCAGTTATTTATCTTATCTCTTACGACATATGCTTTTGGAATTATGATCAGGAATTTGTTGCCTATTCCAATATGCATAAGGGTATCTCCTACATTTTATATGATTCTTATAGTTTGAGGATCCATTAAGAGTTGATTTTTGTGTATGGTGATAGAGAGGGGTCCTGTTTCATTCTTATGCATGTGATCAGTCAGTTTCCCTAACACCATTTTTTAATAGGTTCTCCTATCCCCCGGAATTGTTCATGTGTCTTTGTTAAAGATGCATTGCTTGAGAAATCAAGATTTTTTTTTCTATCTGTCCTGTTTTATTAGTCTATATGCCTGTTATTATACCAATACCAAACTGTTAGATTATTGCAACCTTATAGTAAAGTTTAAAGTATGGGAGTGTGAAACCTCTTGCTTTGTTTCTTTTGCTGAGGATTATTTTGACTATTCATGGTATTTTTGGTTCTATATGAATTTCTGTATTTTCATTTCCAGATCTGAGAAGAATAATATTAGTAATTTACTGTGTATTTTGTTGAATCTGTGGATTGCCTTGAGTAGGATGGAAATTTTAACAATATAGAGTCTTCCAATCCATGAGCATCGAATACTTTTCCATTTGTGTGTATTTTCTTTGTGCAGTGTTTTGTGGTTTTTGTTGTATAAATATTTTACTTCTCTGGTTAAAAAGATGCCAAGGTATTTCATTATTTTGGCTATTGAGAATGTGATTGTTCATTTTATTTTTTTATCTGCCTACTTGTTGTTGTTGCATAAAAATGCAACTGTCTTCTGCACATTGATTTTGTATGCTGAGACTTTGCCAAAGTCATTTATCAGTGCTAGGAGGCTTTTTGACAGATTCCCTTGTGTTTTCAAGGTATAGGATCATATCATCCACAAAAAGAGTTAACTTAACTTCCTCTTTTCCTGTTTGAATAATCCTGATTTTCTTCTCTTTCCTGATTGTTCTAGTTAGGACTCCCAGTACTATCTAGAACAGGAGATGTGAGAGTTGGCATCCTTGTCTTGTTCCAGTTTTCAGGGGAAATGCTTCCAACATTTTTCCATTGACAGTATATTGAATGGGGGGTTAACAAAGATGACTTCTATTGTTTTGAGGAATGTTCCTTCTGTACCTAAATGTCTAAGGGTTTTTATGAAGAAAGAATGCAGGATTTTTCTGTGTCCAATGATATTATCATGTGACCTTGTTTTTACATCTGTTGATGTATTGAATTATGTTTATGGTCTTGCAAATGTTGAGACAGTCTGGCATTCCAAGAATAAAGCCAGCTTGATTATGGTGGATGATTCTTGAAATGTGTTGTTGAAATCTATTTGCTAGGATCTTGTTGAGAATCTTTACATTTATGCTCATCAAGGATATTGGCTTGTAATTCTTTTTCCTTGTTGGGACTTTATCAGGTTTGGGTATTAGTGTGATGTTAGCTTTATAAAAATATTTGGGGAGACTTCTATCTTTCTCAATTGCCCAGAGGACTATTGAAAGAATTGGTGTCAGTTCTTCTTTGTATGTTTTGTAGAATTTAGATGTGAAGGCATTAGGCCCAGACCTTTTTGTGTGAGAAGATTTCTTATGATGAAGTCAATTTCCTAGGTTTTTATTGGTCTGTTGAGGGTTTGAATTTCTCCTTGTTTCTACTTTGGGAGGTTGTGTGGCGTCAGAAAGTCCTACACTCCATTTAGATTGTTAAGTTTGTTTCCATACAGGTTTGTAGAGTATTCTTTGATAATTCACCTGAAAGTTTGTTTTCCAACTTTGAGTCTGTGGGTGTTCTTTTTAATGAGATGTGTTTTCTGGTGGCAGCATATTGTTGGGTGATAATTTTTTTCCAGTTTGCCATTCTTTGTATTTTCAGTGGTGCATTTTGTCCACTCATGTTCAAACTGATTATTGATATGGGAGAGTTTATCCCTGTCATAAGGCTCTTACAAAGTTTTTTGTTTATTTATTTTCGCTTTCATATATGTGTGTATTTTCAATTCTGCAGACATATTGTCTGGTCTGTTGGTTCTGTGTTTTCCTGTATGCTTGCAAATTGCATGGTCTTTTTTTCTTCTTCTTCTTCTGTGCTTATACCTCAAGTGTCTTCTGTAGAGCTGATCTGAAGGTAGCATAACCGCTTAGAGAATTTGATGTCTGTACAGAATTTTAATTCTCCAACACTGATGAGCTTAGCTGTGTAGGAAATTCTTAGTTGGATTGTTTATTCTTGAGAATTTTGAAGATTGTACTCCAGTCCCTTCTAGCCTGTACTATTTCTGTGGATAAGTCTGGTGATAAAAATATCACAGTAGCTAGTCTGACCTTTCTCTCTCTCTGCCTTTAGTTTTTGTTGTTGTTGTTGTTTTGTACATACTTTGTGTAATTGAATTACTATGGGTCATTTGATGTCTTGCAGGGGTTCCCTGAATCTCTTGTGTTTGGATGGTCACATCTTTGATGAGTAAAAGGAAGTTTTCTTTTATAATCTCATGGAATATTTGTTCCAAGGAGTTCTTTGTTTCTCTTTCTACTTCATGTATAATTATCAGGAGTAAATCTGGCCTCTTGATACAATGGCACATCTCTTGAAGGCTTTGTTCTTTCTTTTAAAGCTTCCTTTCTATGTTTTTATCAGATTGAGTTAATCCCATATTTCAGCCTTCAAGCAGAACAAATCTGTGTTCTGTTTGGTTAGTTCTACATTTAATGCTTATTTGTTTGTTATTTATTTCTTAGAGGATTTTTTTTTTCAAATGGCCAACATCTCTGTTACTATTTCCTTCATTTTTCTTCTTGTCTTTCTTGATTCTTGTTCAACCTCTTCATCCACTTCTTGGTCTCTGAATTTGTGGTCTCAGACCAGTCTTTCTGGACTCTCTTCATTGTTTGAGCTCTTTGGTCTGTATTCTGGGGCAATATCCTATTAGGGATCTGGGGGTTACCTGTGTTCTTCCATTAATTTTTTCTTAATTTGTGACAGATATTTCTTTCTCTTAAATTTCATTACTCAGTGAGAGAGAAAATAGTTTTCATCTCTGTTATTTGCTCAACCTCCTATTCTTCCCTAAGTAGACCTTCCAGATTTGTGCAATTTTGAAACCAGGCTGGGAGTGAGGAACAGTGCTGTCTATTTGCAATTTTGAGACTTAAAGAAATAAAGTATTATGGAAGGAGCTGAGATTAAAAACTGCCTGTATACCATAGTTTTCACTAACTGGAGTGTGAGCCTCTGGTACCCACTTACTGGGAAAAATTATTTAATTCTATGATTAATTCTTTGCCTTTTTACTGAATTCAAATAAATGTCATTTACAAGCATACTTGTTTCATCATATTTTGTCTTTGTAATCCTTTTGCCTAACTTAATGCTTAATACACTGAGTTTAATTTTATTTTGTAAGAATAAGTGATTGTGAACATACAGCTTTGGATGGATCTTATATATGGTGCTTTGTTTACCATAATTTTAATAAAATATGTATTACTTATTGTGAAGTGCTATATGAGTAAAATATATTTAGGATTTTAAATTTTAATTTCAAATTCTGAAATTGTTTTACTTTTATATTCATTGTTGTCTTTTTTATTTTGTAGCATTTACAGTAACAATGTTTCTTGCTCCATGGAGTATATTGAGGTTTGGTATATCACATAATATTCACTTAATTTATATGGATCTTTTTGTTTTAAAATAATATTGATACACATCAAAATGTAGTATTTAAGCTATATTTAGGTAACTATATGTTATCTAAATATCCTTCAGATTTGAAATCTACTCTGTTACTTGCAATAATTTCTGAATACTTTAAACATATCAATATTTCACAGAGTAAGATAATTGAATTTTAAATAACCATATAGATTTTATCAGTTTTTAAGTTTTAGATGTGAATGTTAAAGAATTACAGATTTTTAAAAATCTGTATTTTGAAAATTAGTAATGATAAGCACTTATTATTTTTTGTATAATTTAAATATGTTCAGTAATGTAGTCAATCTTTCTCACTTTCTTTCTTTCTTCCTTTCTTTCTTTCTTTCTTTCCTTTTTTTGTTTTTTTTAGAAAGCAGGATGTATTGACAAGACAGAAAAGTTCCCACAATAGAAAGGGACCTTGGGTGGTGCCATATAGTCAATCTTTACATATATTTTCTTTATCATTTACATCAAGTATCTGCAAACATTTTGTATGTGTGTGAAGGGTCAGAAAGTGAGTCATTTCAGTAATATGGGCTATTGACTGCTGTTTTTTATCCAACTACTAAACTCTGTCATGGTAGTAACACAAAAGCAGTCCTAGACAATGTGAAAGAAAGTAGGCTGTCTATTTTACAATAATACTTTATTTACAAAAGAGGCAACGAAGTGAATTTGGGTCAGGTACCATAGTTTGCAGACTTTGATCTACATAATCATCCTGCATAATCTAGGGTTTGCATGTAAATTTATACTCCCCATTTTTTGTTTCTTAATATTATTTAAAACAACAAATTTGCCAATACTCTCTCATTAAATAATAATATGTAAAAAAATATATTTTCCAAATACCAAAGTCACTCAAAAGATGAAGAAACTAAAGCCTAAGTTGGCAAAGTAATTTCTCCAACATCACAGAACTGTGGTTGAAAAACATTCCATCTGTCTCTATATGTAACGGTCCAACGTAAAATCACATAGCTTAGTCATTTATCTGCTAAACAGACATTTATCAATTACTTACTATTAATTGAAGTGCCATTTTATGTACATGATCAAACTTGGCATGGTCAGACTCTGGTTATTTTATCTTTTTCTGTACTCCAGAAAAAACTTATAAAGGTTGAAGGGAAGTCAGTTGATTGTTAAAGTGTGAACCAAATATAAAACATGCAAGGGAGTTTCAAGTTGTTAAAAATTTTCATTCTAAGAAAAAAGGTGTGAATTTTGAAATTTGACATAATCTTAAGGTAGTAACATGCCAAACAGCATTGCCACTTCATCTTTAGTTAAATAAAACAAAGCACAATTTCACTGAAATATAATACTTAAATTGACCATTAAGAAATTGTATTGGAGACTATTTAAAAAGAAACTAAAAATTGCGTATAAAATATGACAGTGGAGTTGGTATTTTTTTCCCTCTACAGATCAGATCAACTGAAAGAAAATGTTTTTGCTCACAGGAACATAATTAAGTGGCTTGTTCCAGTTTTTGTCACTTTATAACATAAAACAACAATGATTAAAAATTTAATTGCAAAAACAGTTATAATAAAAACTTCTATATTGTCTTTATTTATAAAAGTCCTTAAAATTATATTTAATAATTTGGAGACCTGTTTAAAGTCACTTAACTATTTTAGGTCCTGAGGGCATTATTTAACTAACTAATGCTTCAGTCCACTAAATGGTTCAAAAGTAGCCTAAAATTGTAAATAGTTTCTAGAAATGCCTTAAGGATCCCTAGAGAATATCTTAACTGTCCAGAGTACCTGGATCATTAGAGTATTGATTTAAATGTTTCCATAATCCTAAGCATGCAAGCTTCCACATATAAATTATTTCACATATAAATCATGTACAGAACTTTTAATTAAAGATGTTTTACATTCCTCTATTATCTCTTCATTAAGTAAGCCATAGGAAAAAAATAATGTTATTTTTTTCTGCTAAAAAGTCAGCTAGTAATTGTATGTGAAAAGTGGTGGATAATTAGACATAGAAATCTTAAAATAGCTGTAGTAGTTTCTTTTTTAAAAGCAGTTGAGTTTAGATTGAACTAAAATAATAGGCACTTCTGTGATCATCTTGTTCTATTCTATACAGTGGATATTCAGAATATTTTACATATATAATATAAATATAAATGGAATGTAATTAGTTGTTAAACATAGACATTGAAATTTAATAAATTTACAAGAAAAAAACTGAAATTATTTTGATCTTTTAAATAAATAACTTTTATATACTAAGTTATAACAAAATTTGTATCTGCTATTTTATCTCTATTTTTTTAACTTTAAAATAGCACTATGATGTTTAAGAAGTCCTCACTTTGAGGATTATTCTGTAATGGTAAATTATTCCATAGATTAATGGGAAATTGAGAAAAAAATACACTTATAATTGTTTCAAAAATAAAATATTATTTATAAAATTAAGAATACATATAAAGATGTATATAATGAAATTACAAATTGTAATAAAAGAAAATCAAAGAGGAAAATAATAAAAAGATATATCATGTTTATAGAAACAAAGATTCAACATATGCCAGTTTTATCCAGATTAATATGTCAATTTAATGCAATTCCTGTTCAAATCCTAGAAAAATTTATTTGTTGAAATCAATAGGGTTGCAGTTAAATGCAAATGGGGAGACACATGTTCTTGATTATAAAAATAATCTTCCAAAAAAATGGAAAAATGCCAGAGTCCAGCTCCAGGAGAGAGTCAGGGCTTGCGATGGGGGAATCGGAAAGCGGTGAAAAAGAAAAGACGAAAACGACAGGAATCCTCTTCCTGGGAAGAGCTCAAGACTCTGCCAATTTTTATTGAATTTTCACATGCTTATATAGTTTTCTGCACCCACAAATGTATCTTATGTTGCTAACCAAACGCCCGCGTACATCCTTTTTGCACTCACAACAAAGTTGACCTTTAACAATTTCGACCACTGATGGTGTTTTTCTTCAATTAAGCATTTGTGAACATCCTGGCTTTCTTCCTAACTTTCTTATAACTATTTACTATTATAGCTATTTACTATTATAGGCCTATAATATCCTTACCCTATAAAACTAAACCTTAACTCTAAGTCTTATTTAAATTACTTACTACTATATATTTATTTCTATTAATCTTATTTCTATCCTTATATTCCTATATTTTCTTAACTATCACCAGCTCTCAGCTGGGGTCTGTTGTTTATGAGGAAATGGTCTACTTGTTTTTCTCAACCTCCTGCTGTTACTGAAAAACATCCTTACACACCCTAAGGGGCACCCCTTTGCTGCAATCTCACCTTCACCATGCCCAAGTATAATTTTTTGCTGTCAAATGCCATCATCCATCTGTGCATCTATTATCTCAATTAAAGAGGAAACATTCTCAAGCCTATGCACACAATCCTTCAAAGTTAGGGAAGATCCATCAAACAGGATCCATGGGGCTTTGCTTCCGTCATGGCCACATTTGGCTGGAGCCTTTCTCACAGCTGGCATTTTTCCTCTTTTCAGGTCCCTTTTACCTTACTCTTTTCAGGGATTGTGGCTCCCGGCAGAAAAAATCATACTACTATATATCTCTTGTGACAGTTCATATTCAGTTTTTAGTTTCTCCTTAAATATGCTCCAATACAAGTCTCTGTTCTGTCCACCCTAGTAGGTATATGTTGTTATATCATTGTATTAATTGGAAATTCTCTAATTATAATGTTGAGTATCGTATCACATAAATATTTGCCATCTATTTGTTTTCTGTCATGAGGTGTGTTTTGTCCATTTGTAATCAGATTGTCCGGTTTTCTACTGAGTTTTAAGAGTTATTTAAAAAGTTTAAATAGTTCTGTATCAGACATGCCACTTGTAAGTAATTTCTCTCAGTCTGTGTCTTATCTTTTTATTCTCTTAATAGGTGCAGAGAAAAAAAAGTATTATAATTATTGGCAATAATATCCCACAGTAGAGTTATTAAAAATATTATTGATAATTTGGTTAACTTATGTATATTAAAACATTAAATTAATTATAGATTATTTGGGATGACTTTAGATTTATACTGGAAAATATTAATGTAATCTTATTTTGAAAACTTTTCATAAGCTACAGCAACAATGTTAAAAATACACTCTGCTGTATTGTTTTCCAGAAGAGTAGAATTTAAAATATTTATTTGTTAGTATTTTCCAATAAGATGTGCAAAATACAGTTTGTTCCATTTAATATATAAACAGATAAATGAAACTATTTCAAAAAGAGAGTAAAGCTGTTCAATTTTTAAATGCAATTTTGTTAATAATATTTGGTAAACTGTTTGGTTTACACATTCTAGTGTCTTATATTCAAGAAATAAGACAGATTTTAGATGAAGTCAATATATGTATCTTTAAAGGAGGCAAAGTTCATATTTATGCTTTATATGATCTGGCTTTAGAAAATATGCATCCTATTTTTTTAAAAAATATTTTCAGAGCAAGCAAGTAATAAAAAATTTTTTCAAATATTTACATTATGTGTTTTTTTATGCCAACATACTTATCATTGTCACTGAAAATGATGTAGACTGTTCAAGATGGCTGACTGGGGGTATCTCACACCAGTTCTCCTTAGAAGGAAGGTCAAAGTTGCTGGTGTATTCCTAAGTATTGATTGGAAAATGGAGGAAGAGGAAACTGGAACTCCAGAGTGCCCATGTAAGGAGACTGGGGTACATAGAGGAAAAAGAAACCCCTGAGGATCTCAGAGCCAAATGGAAGGGGTAGGTTGGAGTGTTTCCTTGCCCCCCTCAACCCACTAACAACTCTCTGAGTGCTGAAGAGTTGGGGAACCCCTCCCTTCTGCCCTGTGACCCAGTGTAACACTGTTGTTGGTGGTTGGACTCTTAGAGAACTGAGTGTCCAGCTGCACAGGCATATCACACACCCAGGCCCAAATGAAATACCTTATACTGGTTGCCTAATCAAGGAAGCACTGTGCTGCCAAATGATTGTCTGCTGCTGAACCACTGTACCAATAGATACCCCACAAACAATTCTGACTTTGGTAAGTACTAGGATGAGGAATAATGGGTCCTTGAAAACCTAATTTTTGATGCAGACCAGCCAGCCCTAAAGTGGGGAACACAGCACACTGAAGCCTTTCTTTGGACAAATGAAACCGGCACAGTGCCCACTTTTGAGAGACAGCACCAAAGTCTGGAAATGAACAGTGAGGAGGCCATCTTTTGCACATTGTTCCCTTATTGTGAACACAGTGGCAGCTTTTCCATTAGAGTCCAGAAAGAAGCCAGTTCTTGTGCCTTCCTAGCAGTTCCATCCTCTTCTTTATTTTTATTTTTTTTCCTGAGTTGGAGTCTCACTCTGTTGCCCAGACTGGAGTGCAGTGGCATGCTCCCGGCCACTGCAGCCTCGACCTGCTGGGCTCCAGGGATCCTTCCTCCTTAGCCTTCCAAGTAGCAGCAACTACAGGTGCGTGCTACCACGCCCAGCTAGTTTTTGATTTATTGTAGAGATGAGGTCTTGCCAAGTTGCCCACGCGGGTCTCGAACCCGTGGGCTCAGGCAATCCTCTCACCTCAGCCTCCCAAAGTGCTTGGATTACAGGCTCAGCCACCCAGCCCAGCCTCCATCCTCTTTGAATGGAATCACACTTGGAAAAAAAGTGGCATTTTTGTGCTTTACTTACTGCCCATACACCTGTTGAAGGCCAAACACAGAGAATAAAGAGAGTTTATCTGTCATTCTTAAACTTAAGCACCATCTACTGAACTGCAGTCTGAACAACGCCACTGAACAAAAATACATTGCTACAGTGATCAATATAGAGACAAAGTACCTATCTTCAATCAAGGAACTCTTTCAGAACAGTGACTCTGAAAGCACCCAGAAACAAAGCCAATTGACCATATACAACATACATTATGGTCATACTCAAAAAGGAAATGTAAAAAATATAAAAACCCCATTCTAATAATAATAAAAAAGTGTCAGTTCCCTCAAATGAACAGAAAAACAGCACAAGAGCTCTAGCACTACAAAAAAACCAGAGTGAGTATTTTGCTACTTTGAAAAGACTGGACCAGCTTTCAGGCAGTGAATCCTACCCAGAAAGAAATGTTTGCAGTGACAGATCTAGAATTCAGAATGTGGATGGAAAAGAAACTCAATGAAATCTAAGAGAAAGTAGAAATCAAATATAAAGAAGTCATGAAAATGATCCCCAAATTGAAAGATGACATGACCATTTTAATACAGAATCAAGCTGAACTTCTGGAATTCAATAATTCAGTTCAAGAATTTCAAAGTATACTTGCAAGCCTTACAACATACTAGATAAAAAAGAAAGATTTTCAGAACTTGAAGGCAGATTCTTTGAATCCACCCAGTCAGAAAAAAAGAAATATAATAAATAACAAACTTTTAAAATGAAGCAAGCCTTTGAGGAATATGATATTTTGTAAAGAGACCAAATATAAAACTTACTGAAATTCCTGAGAGAGAAAAGATGCAACTCAGAAAATATATTTGGGGATATAATTCAGGAAAACTTGCCAAGTCTTGTTAGAAAGCTTGAGAAGCAGATACAAGAAATTCAGAGAACTCCTATGAGACATTATACAAGATGACAATCCCCAAGGCACATAGTATCCTGTGAGGGACCAGCCCCCACGGAGAGAATAAGGGGCCCTGGGAGGTGTGGCGGCGTCAGCGATTACTCTGGAGAAATAAAGAGAAAGAAAGAGTCTGGACTCCCGTCTAGTGCAGAAGCCGTTTAATGGGAGAAACTGCAAGCCTTTTATCCTAAATTTTCACAGGTTAATCACAAGACTTTCAGGTGAATACAAAGCCAGGTGATGAGGGGCGTCCCCACTTTACCCACCAGGTGCTTCCTCAGGCACAAGGAAGAATAAACCCAAAATTGTCTTACTGTTCCCCATGCTTGATTAGTGTTCCCCAAAAATAATATAACAATCTTTCCTAGTACTGCAATGCCTCTAATGATCAATAGCCTTAAGTCCCTTACACACACAATACCTATGCAATGACTAACTTATCCTAATAACCTTTTTATTCTATGCTAATTAACACAAACCCCAACTACTATGTTAAGGTTTTCACTGCGTGGTTACTATAACAACTCTTAACAAATACAACTCAAACCGATTCTAAAGAATGTTGTCCAGTCCAGAAATCACACTGGGTTTTCCAAATTTAACACAGCATTTTAGTTCATAAAATAATATCCTAAATAATCATTAACCTAAAATTACTAAGCTTAAACAATCCTTAATATTAAAACTACCTATC
>CAUYQG010071625.1:0-56314 GCA_963574415.1 Tarsius wallacei | reverse complement strand
CCTTTTAGAGCAAAGAATAATCTGACCCAAAATGTCAGTAGTTTTGGAGGTGGAGAAACCACGGTTCACAGTGATGCAAAAAGAAGGTACATCCTCATGAGGGACAGTAGGATAGCTGCCCCAAGGCTACTCACAGACCTCAGGGCCAAATTCAGAGACCTACCATCTCATCTATCACTTGGTGATTTTTTAAATCTCAAAAATGTACATTCGCTTTACCAAGTTCTTAGGATGGTTCTAAAGCCAGGATATTCAACTGCAAGAAAATACAACCATCAGATGTCTGGGTGCTCTATGATGGCAACAAAGATGCTCAGATGAGCCCAGAGTACATAAGGAACATAAGGAACACCAGGACCTGAGACTGAATCCCTGCTTCAGTGCATATCTTCCTTGGGCCATACCAGGATGGCACTGCTGGTGCCTGCCTGGGTGGACTACCTAGAAGAGGTTCTTTCTTTGGGTGTGTTAAAGTCATCTGTAAAGTCTGACTTTCACCTGGGGCCAGAGTCCACTTAAGATGGACTTATTATGTCTACATTTTATAGTTTTAAGCAAGAATTCCCTGATCCGAGAGCAGAAGGAATTGTTTTGAGAAGCCAGCCAATCTGTGAGTGTCTAGAATATCTGTGAATAAACGTACTGTGCTCTAATCTAGTACCAGTATTTGCCCAAAGTAGAAATATGATGTAGCAATTAATAAAATATAAACAATTTAAAGAGTGGTCATAGTTCATAATAGCTTGCCATCAATATGGTTTTTTTAAATCAACAAGTATCAAACATGAATATATTATATGGGAATGAATCTGGGAAATACTTTGATGATAAAAAGGTATAAGTACTGGAAAAAATTGGGAATCACTGGTTTTTCTCTCAGAAAGGTTAATTTTCCATATTTCTTAGTTCTTGAGCAGGGAGGCACAGCACCCTGGGGTTGCCACATGCCCCCCTCCCATGGAATTGGCTTGCCTACCTTACCCCTAGGGACGTGCTGCGGGGAATAGCCTTAACCCCTTGCATGTGTGTGCTTCACAGTTTCTGAAACATTTTCACACCCATCATCTCCCTGGCTCCTCCAACTTCTGGTGAGGTAGAACAGAGGCCATCATTTCTACTTTATGGATGGGGGCAGAGCTTGGAGAGCTGATTTGCCCTAGGATCTACAACCAGCATACCTGGGGTCTGGGACCCAGACTCTGACTTGGGACCCAGAGCTCTTTCCACTCCCCCTGCATTAGTAACAGACACCTCTGGAGGTCTCTGATCCACTGAATACCAACATCTCTGCAGTAACTAGTGGATGAAGAGATCCAGGAAGATTTAAGAGTTTCGATGAACTAGTCCTTTCACATACTTCACAGTTAGTTCACGATAGTTTTACAAAGATTAAAGAAAATAGAAAGCAATAAACAAGCACATGTTCAGTTGCCATGGAAGCCCATGTTTACTTTAGGGTTTATATTTGATACAATGTTCTGAGAGTCCCTCTGGGGATTCCAGATGATCTTGGGGTTCTCTGAACATCAATTCTCAATCTGAAAAGCAAGAAATACTGAACCAGATTACATATTTCTGGATTATTTTACCTTTGACATTCTATTAGTCTAAATCTATGACTTCTAGCAGCATCATCAAAGGAAGAACTCTCTAGAATAAATTAATGTTTTGTCATATTTTTTCAAGAGGCATCCATCTATTAATTTATTCATTCAACAAACATTGATTGAGCATAAGACACTGTACTAGACTCTGTACAGATTACAGACTTGCAAACAGAAAAACTTCATTGAACACAGTCATGTAGCTAACCTCTATAAGAAAATCAAGAACAACTACCAGAAAGTCATTATGACTGGTTTATAATTGGTGCTTTAAACCACTTTTGATGAAAAGTTAAGGATCCTTCTAATGGAATGTAAAGTATGCAGACTAAGAAAATTTCCTGCGAGTGAGTCAGAAATTCTCTGAATTATACCAGATTCTCAAATGTCCATAGTGTTTAGAGAAAACTAGTAATAGAATATTTAACCTGTAGTTCTTTGTGATGAGAATCTAAAATTTCATCATAGAAACTTCAAAATAGTTTCCAGTGCAACTATCCCAAGGGCAAGAACAAATATTTGTTTGATTTAATCTAGAGACTAGAATTGACTGCTGTTCATTAAGGGACTTCCTTTCTTTAAAAAAAAACCACACAGTACAATTCCATTTTTCACCGAATATCTTTTCATTTGATCAAAAAGTAACTGCATATTATTTGTAAGGAAGAGATGGGATTGATTTGGCAAATGGAAGCTGAGAAAATATTTCTAGATGGATATTTTGACTCTTGCCGTTACATAGAAAATGACAAAATTAGGCAGGAAATTACAAAAGTCTGTGACTCAAAGGAGGAAATTACTTGTGTGGTGTCCGTGTGGAGGAGTCACTAAGGGGTGCTGCCAGTACAAAGTTAGGGGTTTGGCCAGCTTTTTTGTTTAGTTTCTGAGCATTGCTGCTTATACCAGGTGCCAGGCCCTGAGCAAGGGGCACTAAGGTAGGTAGTATGCTGCCCTTGCTTTTGAGATGTTTGTAGAAAATTTAGTGATTTTCTACACTAGTAGAAAAAGTCTAGTGACAGTCCCAGCCCAGCGTGATCAGAACCCTAAATGGGGCCAGTGCCTGGACCAGATGAGAGAGCTCTCACATCCAGCCTGAGGGTATGGGTTAAAGGGCAGGGAGTGTGGGGATTGGTTTTCTGCCTGGACACTGAAAGATAGGGGTCTCTCTAAAGGGCCTTCAAGGTCTGGTGCTTTACATGTAGCTTGAAGGGAAAAAAAAGTACAGAATCACAAGAGTGCGATAAAAAAATTATCTGAGGGGGGAAAAACAGTTATCTTCAATCTCAATTGGAAAGAGGGACCGAGGCAAACACAGAGCCTCTGGAATCTGTAAAACCTGCCCTAGGTTTGCTCAGGTTGTCAGGGGACCTCCAGGGACATCCACTCTTCCCATTAGCGGGGAATTAGGCCTAGAAACACACCACAGCTGCACTAATATTTGTTCTATTAGATTACAAAGCCAAGTAATTGCTATTTAAGGTTCAAGTAATGGTGAGGGCATTCGTCTGTGTTTCTGTTCATTTGTATAGCAATTAATTTGTACCTAAATTAACAATCAAAACGGTTATGTGATCCAATAAAGTAGAAATGCTGGCAGGAAAAAATAACCTTGTCTATTTCACTCTACTAGCAAGGCCAAATCATCTTCCTTCCCTCCCTCTACTTACCCCCGCCCCCCAACACACACACACTGTTGTTTGTCTCTCTGGAGAAGGTTAGTCTCGGGCAGGCAGACAGGCAGAGCGGGAACCGGGTGTGCATGCCGGCCCCTGTCAGGGGTCCAGCCTCAAAGGCCATCGACAGGAAAATGGGATTTGTGTGATGCAAAGTGTTGTTGACTTGAAAGGGTTCAGGCAGGTCACTGCTGCAGCGCACACCCAAAGAAGGCCAGGAAGCAGGGCCCCTGAAATTGTTTAAGGCAAAGATAGACACAAAGGAACACAGAAGATGTTAGCTAGCGCATACGGACAGCATATGGCTAGCAGACACATTTTGTTTGTCATGAAAGGGCTGTTAAGTCTTTGGGTTTGTTTTCAATTTTAAAAATTAGGATATTTCACATGAATATTCAGATTTTTAATTATCTTGAAAAGCTGGAAGACTGTTGACACTACAGCTACATTCCTGCCTGACAACATTTGACTGGAGCTGAGTGGTCATTGTTTAGTCTGAGAGGGTTTGCCAATTCGCTCCAGTCCCCACTATTCTCTATTGTCCTGTACCGTGCCTGCCTTTCTTGTTATTACTCTGCCTGGCTCCTGTAGGATTTGAATTTGTGACTCCTGTTTTAGGATTTGCCTGGTCACTCGTAGGAGTAACTTGCTTTGGTTGCTGTTTATATCAGCTTCACTTTTTAACTTCCTGGAGCATTTTGCTTTTTCAGAATTTTAATGTCTTGGGCATGGAGGCTTCTTCTTGAACAAAGGTGTTACATCTGCTGCTGTGTTCTTTGGTTTTGGCATTGAACCTGTTGCCATAAAGCCATAGACCTATCCAGAGGGAACTTACTTGGGAAAATAGTTTATCCATCTGCCTCTTTTAGGAACTAAAGGCTCAGAGAGGCCAAGTGATTTGTTCAAGGACACACAGTAACTTGAGACAGCGCCAAGACTAGAACCAGTTCTGGTGCTTTTCCAACTACATTTCAGCCTCCTCTGGGGGTGCTCATTCATGATATTGCGTGGCCCAAAGCAAGAATATAACTCCCCAGGTCATTGTGCAATCTTTTCACCTTGGAAAAGGTTGAGCACTTGTAGGCCTGTTGGACATGGTTGTCTGTTCTCCAAATGGTCATGGGATGCAGTGCTCAAAGCTTAGTTTCTGATTCAGTCTGTTGCTTCTGAGAGCCTTGACCTGGGAGCGAGGCCAACTGGGTTCTAGCTCTGCCTCTTACCAGCTGTGTGACCTTGAGCAAATTTCCTCACCTCTCTGAGTCAGAATTTTCCAAGCGTAAGACAGGAATGCCTGCCTCACAGGATGTTGGGATGGTCACAGGACATAACAAACATTAAGTTCTCAGCAAAATGTAAAAAGTTAAATAAATGCAAGTAACTATTATGGACTACTGAACTGAGACATCAGAGACTCTCAGAATTCCCTCTTTTTACAGGTGAGGAAGTGGAAGTTCAGGAAACGGGGTCACCCAGCCAGGACCAGCAGAGTTCAGATGAGCAAGCAGGTCTCCTGTCTTCCCTGTCACAGTCACAGTTGGAATCACTGATCTCAGTTCAAGCCATCTGGCCCCAAGCATGTGGGCTACCAGCCATGGGGTAAAATAGAAAATGCCTTAACCTTTCCTCTCTAGGGTTTGTGGAAGCAGAGTGCTAACCTCAGAAACAGAATTATTAAATCATGCCCGTTCTAAGGACAGAGGCAAAGGGGGAGAAGAAGCTTCTGACACCCTCCCTCCTCATCAACCCCAGGCTGGGATTCTAGGTAGCGCCCACTCTGAGAGGAAGAGGCTTGGAGACCCCTCGGGACAGAGCCCCACATTTGCTGGGGCTGATACTGATTTGTAGCCTGTGAGCACGGACTGGGGAGGCATTATACTGTGCAAATGAACACTGTTTTTGCAAACTTGTGGGACCTGCCAGCTCTCTCAGTTTAACCAGATCTCTGCAGTGACATCCAGGCATGTTCTGCATTAAATTAGAGCTGGTAATTTCAGAGGGAAACAGCTCTGAAATGGCATGAAAGACAAAAATCTGTTCCTTGAAAAATGACACCATATGTGCCTGCATTGCTGCAGTGAGGGTAAAAGGCTTTCCCTCCCTTGGTTACTCATCAAGCTACCGATGTTAATGTCAGATTTTCAACAGAACCAGTTACTAATGGAACCCAAATTAACTCTAAAATTAGCTCTTAACAAGAAACTCGAGGCTGGCTCAAGGCAAGCAGATTTCTCTGTGAGAGACGGAAAGCACTTTAGCAAAGCAGCCACATATTGATATTCTCAAGCCTCAAATATGATCACTCTGAGTGAATTGCTCAGGAAGACTTGTGCATAGCCTGCTATCTGCCTATGCATCAGGAACTAGTAACTCAACCTGCAGCTTTAAGAAAACCTTCCTCAAAACAAAGAAGCTATTGTGAGTCTGGAGTGTGAGTGAGGAGAGATAAGGACTCGGAGGTCAGATCTGGGTGGGGGACTGGGTCCTGAGAGTAGCAGTGTTCGGGTTTTATTTTATTTTTGAGTCAGAGTCTCACTGTTATCCAGGCTGGAGTGCAGGGTCAAGACCCCAGCTCACCATAGCCTTGACCTGGGCTCACGCAATTCTTCTACCTCATCCTCTCAAGTAGCCAGGACTACAGGCGTGTATCACCACACCCAGCTGATTTTTTTCTGTGTGTGGTGACAAGGTCTCACTATGTTGCCCAGACTGGTCTTGAACTCCTGGGCTCAAGCAATCCTCTTGCCTTGGCCTCCCAAAGTCCTGGAATTATAGGTGTGAGCCACTGCGCCTGACCAGTGTTCAGATTTTAGGGCATGTTCTACTATCCCTGTTTATCTAACACATATAGAGAAGCCAGAGAGTACAGAGAAATCAATTGTGGGAAATATTTATATGCACAAACAATATTTACCAACTGAAATTGATCATTATGATTTTTCTTCCACCATAGTTAAAAATTACAGACTGAAAAATTTTCTAAAGCATATCCTATCAGTAGTAACATTTCAGAGATATTCATAGCGGGGCAAACTTCATTAACAGGCCTTAGCCAAGTTTGTACTGACCCTAGCTCTCGATAAGTCTCCCAAGGGCTCTAGGTGGGAATTTGAGAGTCAATGAATCTGCATTTTGAAGGTCACTTTGTTTTTGGAGTTTACTTCAGGGTTTGTGGCCCAGGACTGAGGGAAGAGGGAGGGTATAGGATGGGTGATTAGAATCGCTGAAACCTACCCAAAGGGGAAAAAAGAGCTAAGGAAACAAAATAAAGATGCAGTTGGGAATTAGGAGGAAGATGGCATTACTTTGGGTGCAGGTGGTTTGAATTAGGTTCCCTCCTGCTGGGAAAAACGCATCCAATTCTTGTAGATGATACATTTTCATTCCCATCCACTCAGGGAAGCAATGAACTCCTGTTTTGCCAAGGAATCCTCTGAACCTGACATTTTGGGGCGCGTAAATTCAATTCAGCTTCACACTCAGACCATGCTTTGAACATTTTAGGTTGGGTATTGGGGTTGGTTGAGCTGAATAAGTCCTCCTCTCAGTCTATTGGGATGATAAAATGGGTACATTGATAACCAATGTATAAGCTAGTGGGAAGGAGTGCTCTGAGGAAGGGTCTGAGAAAGTGCTTTGGGACTGCAGATGAAGGAGAGATTAGTTCTGTGTTGCTGGCAAGTCTGCACAGAAGAGATGGCATCTGAATGGGGCCTAGAAGGACTGGTAGCAATAAGCTATGGAACTTTTAGACCATCGGAGGCCATTAGTCCAACCTTTAGTTCATTCTGGCCATGACTCAGCCAGTCTGACCCTTCCTTGTCAGCTGCTCCCTTCTTTTGACTTGGGCTGGAGGAGAAGCCTAGGAAATATGGCAATGAGTTAGCAAGACACAGTGCGGGGACAAGTCTGGAAAGCCATGCTTGCTCTGGATGAGGGTGGAAACAGGGGAGCAGATACAGCATGTTTCTAGACAAAGTCCTGGGTAAGAATTAAGACTGAGACTACCTATCACAAACAGCAGCAGCAACCACCACCATGGACAGCTCATGACTGTGCTGGATTTTCCAGTAACAATCTACCTGGGGTTCCCTTTCTCATGTCCCTTCTGTTCCTTCTGTCTGGGCAATTAGCCTCTTCAGCTAAGAACAGAGAGAAGTCAAATTTAATCAGTTTTCTGACAGTTCTGATACTGATTTCAACAGATTATTTAAGAAGTGTGAAATATTTATTTGCATGGTTGACACCTACAAAATAATGGAGTTTGGGGGCTTTACAGTCATGTGCATGGGCTTTACAGTTTCTAGGAATACCATGAGGAGTAACTCAGTTCCAGGTTGTCCTTTGGGGTTGTCCTGTTGCTGAAAATAATGGAACTACTTCATTAAGATCCATTTGACTCTCATTCAATCCCCTCTGTCCCCGGAAAACTGTGGAACAACAAAAACTCTAGGCCTGGATGAAGAGAGGTTCGTTAATAGATACAAAAATACAGTTAGATAGAAGGAATACATTCTATTGTTTGATAGCACGGTAGGGTGACTATAGTTAAGAAGAATTTCTTGTATATTTCAAAATAGCTAGAAGATTGAAATGTTCCTTACACAAAGAAATGATGACTTAACCCACTCACATTAATTTTGCCACTACACATTGCATTCATGTATCAAAATATCACATGTACCCCATAAATATGTACAACTATTATGTATAAATAAAAAGAATAATTAAAATAAAATTCACCATTTTAACAATTTAAAAAAACCCTCTAAGCCCATTTGTAAAGAAAAATGATGGTGTCATAGCAAAAGCTCTGGCTTGGATTCTAATCCCAGTTCAGCATGAAAAGTTGCTGTGTATCTTTGACCAATTCATTTAACTTCTCTGTATTTACCCTCTTTGGCAATTAAATGCAATGGTGTATAAATGTGCTTTGTGAAAGATAAAGTACTACACAAATGGTAGTTATTAGTAATGATATATGCACTGCCTCTGTGAGTCTTCTTTGAAAGTGCTTTTCAAAAGAAAGTTATCCAAAATTCTAGAATCTTCTAGCCCCAGAAAGAACTGCAGATACAGTAAAGGTTTATCAAATTATCAACAGCTGAAGGAAAGTCAAGCCCTGGACACACCGTATTAGGTTAACTAGAATTACAATTGGCAGAAAAATATTTCTTATTAAATTAAAAAAAAAAAGAGTTTTCAGTGAGACAAATATCAAGTTCTCCAATGATGCTTGTAAATCAATTTTTAAGATGTATAACTTACTATCCTAATCACTCATTTTTCCTGGCACTGCTTGGCAGGACAAATCTCATAAGTTCACAACCTTTCATGTCAGTAAGAATAGATTCATCTTCTCCGATTATCTCCACAGTTTAGGATCTGCAGTGCAAACATACCACCAATGGTGGGCATGGGCTTTCATTTTATCCTTTTCTAAATATGCCACGAGCTTCATGAGCTGGTTTCTAATAAACCTTACTCTTCAATAGAACAAGCTCCCTTTGTATATATCCCTCAAGCTGAAGAAAAAGAGAGACTCCAAAATGTTTTTTTAAAAAACAACAATAGGCCAGACACAGTGGCTCACACCTGTAATCCCAGCACTTTGGGAGGCCAAGGTGAGAGGATTGCTTAAACCCAGGAGTTTAAGACCACCCTAGGCAACATAGTGAGACCTCATCTCTGTAAAAAATTAAAAAATTATCTGGGTGTGGCAGCACATTCCTGTAGTCTCAGCTACACAGGAGGCTGAGGCGAAAGAATCTCCTATGCCTAGGAGGTTGAGGTTGCAGGGCTGTGGTGAGCTATGATTGTGGCACTGAACTTTAGCCTGTGTGACAGAGTGAGACCCCCAACTCAAAAAAAGTAAAAATTAAAATTAAAAAAGCCCTATCTTCTAACATAGTCACTTTCTGTGGTATTGGGGGTTAGGATTTTAATATATGAATTTGTGGAGGACCAAATTCAGCCTATATGAGGAAGATACTCAATATTTATGTAACCTCTGATAAGACAAAATGCCTATAGATATTATCCACAATGGCAGTGGAAGACAAAGACACACCCTTCTCCTGCACAAATTGCCCTCATCTGTGGCATGTGTTTCGCCCACCCGTGGACTCTGTGTGCCCTATGTACAGGCACAAATGACACAATGCGGAACCTTTCAGTTAAAGCAGCCCCACGGGAAAGGGCTGTGGGAGAGGAGGCGGGGCTTGTCTATCAATGTCAAGGTCAGCCATGCTGGCATCTGAACAGCAGCTGCTGGAGCAGTGGGAAGCAATGGGGGTAGGGGAAAGGGGGCCAGACAGCTCCTGTAGGAACCATGCTGGTTCTCCTCCCCCTGACATCCTTCCCCCTGAAGTAATTTCTCCCAGCTAGTTAGGAAATCAGAGAGCAGACCCTGGGTCCATAGAGGACTGATCCCTTTCCCTCAGCCCCAGATCCAATAGACAGACAACATCTGATGGGCAGGACAGAGTTGGAAAACAGTGTCTCCTCAGCAATAGGCTCTGCCCTTTCTGAGTTCCAAAGGAATCCACAAAGAAAAGCAAGTGTGTTCAGGTAGCACCTCACGCCACCCTGCTCATGGGAAGTCAGTAGCCTAGACGCTTCCTAATTTTCATGTGGGAACAGTGGGTGTGACTTGAGGCATGCTCCAGAATGCCTGTAATTTTCCACCTGTAGACCTCCCTGACAGCTACAAGCCTAGACAGGAGTGACAAAGGGAACCAAGCATAGCTTCCAGTCTATTGAAATAGGATCACCCAGAGACACTTAGAACTAAACCAATCGTGACAATGACCAGAATTATTTAGTACCTCCTATGTGCCAGGCATTGACTTATATTATACAATTCACACCCTCCCTCCCATGAAAGTAATATTACCTTCATTTTACAGGTGAGGAAGCCCAAGTTCAACAAGGTTAAACAACTTACTTCTCCAGTATCAACACCAGCATCTGTAAGTGACAGAGCTGGGATATCAACCAAAGCTAGGGCATCTCTCCTCAGTAACATGCTGCCTGCCCCTTGTGCCCAGGCCACTGGTAACAGAGAGCCACGGGCCCCACAGCTTCCCCTGCAGGCCTGCCTCAGGGGCCACAGTCACCAAAGTCAGCACCAAATGGCTCTTTCTTGTCTGCATCTGCCAAGTGTAGCCTCACATGACCACTTGGTGCCCTGCTCAGGACAGCACATGGAAGGCGCTTAACAAAGGGGAATTGAACCCGAGTGTCGTTAGGTCATGACACAAGCCGTACCAGGTCACTGGAGCAAATGCCAGCACCCTGATTCTGGATAAAAGTACTTAGAGGCCTGGGGGAGCCCTTGCCCTTAATGGAGCACTGGCCTGTGAGCCACTGAGGGGTGCTCAGCTTTGGTCCTACAGAGAGAGGAGACAAAGGAAGCAAAGAAAAATACATTTTCAGATGCTGGACGAGTGGCCCTCTGTGATCTATGGTGCTTCTCTTTTTCCCCCTTTATAGTGAGTGGTGCTTATTCCAGGGTCTATACAGTAATTTCTTTTTTTTTTTTTTGAGTTGGAGTCTCACTCTGTCACCCAGACTGGAGTGCAGTGTCACGCTCCCGGCCACCGCAACCTCAACCTGCTGGGCTCCGGCGATCCTTCCACCTCAGCCTTCCAAGTAGCTGAAACTACAGGCCCATGCTACCATGCCCGGCTAATTTTTTAATTTGTTGTAGAGATAAGGTCTTGCCAAGTTGCCCAGGCGGGTCTTGACCTCGTGGGCTCAGGAAATCCACTCACCTCGGCCTCCCAAAGCGCGGATTACAGGCTGAGCCACCGAGCCCGGCTCTATACAGTAATTTCTATTCTGAAGCTGCAACTTTCCCAAGAAGATGGACAGTGGAGAGCAGTAACATCTAGGGTGTTTGTCACTGTGTTCTTTTGGACAAATCATCGCCATCATATGCCTTGCTTCCCTGGCTGCCAAACTGGACCGATAATGCTGACCACCTATTTCCCTTGGGGGAAAGCAGAGAGTGTTTATATCCAGCAAAACTCGGAGCTCCTGGAAAAGTATTAGATAAACACTGTGCCATTCAAATGAATCTCGGATTGTTTTTACTTTCACTGCCGGACTAAAAGTACGCAGCATTTCAAATTTGTCCTCTAGAGCTTTAGAAGCCTTTTTCATTTCCTTTGTGCTTTGGGAAAGAAGGTACTAATCTGTTTTAGAAAGCAATGTATTTTCTCTTTTGGAATTTGGGATCTCCAGATAGGTAAGGGAAAATTAGATTAAGAAATCAATCTAGTTGTTAATTTCAACTTATAGACCTTCTGTCCTGGCACATGTCAATCAAAAGGTTATGGAAACACTGTCAACCCAGGGGAAATCCTGCCTCACCCTCTCATCCTCCTGGAGAGCAAGTATCTGCTTTTTGTTTTTCTTAATCTAAACTCATTTCTTCCCTGAATCACTGTCTAAACAGCTATTGATCTTCCCCAGCTTGGATAAGCCATAATTATGCCCAGTCCTCAGGAGTCCCTTTAATGCCTTGTCTTTGTTTGGGGTTATATTTGCTCACTGAGGCCCCCTGGGGGTTTGCCTCCCAGTCAAGCATGAGTAATTCAGTGGGATTTCCAGCACCCACACCTCACCCCTGCCAGAGGGTGGGGAAGCGAGTTTGCCTGAAGCCCCCCTGCCTCCCAGTACCTTCTCCCACGGCCAAGTCCAATCTGTTCTGCTGAAGAGCTAACTGGTAACTTGGGGAGAGCTGCTAATCAGATGCAGAACTGCCCTTCAGCCAGACACCTCTTAGGTACCTCCAGATTCTCTGGCCTCTCCAAAAACCACTTATTTCAGCCCCAGCCTTCACTGCGGTAACCAACTCTGTGTGGCCTCTGATTTCACCTGGGCCCAACCCAACAGTGCCTCACGTCAAGGCCACACTGGTCCCCACTGGGCATAGGGGACCAGTGTGAAGCTGACCCTGATATGTAAGGGGCCCTGTGGTGTTCAAGCACGTGCAGTCTGGAGGAGTGAAGGAATTAGGAGAAGGGAGCCGGCAGCAAGGTTCTGCTCTCTGTCTTCTCCAGACCAAGAATAGGTGTTTGATATGGTTGTTACATGGTCATTCAGAAGGCGGTTTTATGAAATGTGCAGTTGTGCTCAATATTAAGTTGTGGCCAGCTTGAAGACATGCCCTTCCATTGGATCTCCCCTGTCTCCCTCCCCTTTCCCATACTTCCCTAGTTCCCTTGCACTCCTTAGTTCAGCAGATATGCTTGAGCACTGACCTTAGGACTTGCTTTCTGAGGCACCCAGGGTGGACAATCCTTTATGAGGATATGAGATGTTAAAAGGGAATCTTGAAGGAGGAGATGATGGAATTATGACAGTGGGGGTTAATGGAGAATATAGTCAGTCCAGATTTGCAGAGAGAGAGAGAGAGAACATGTTGGGATGGAAAGGATGATGCCCTCTTTCGCTGCCTTGTCTTCTCATGCCTTCTCTTCCTTCTGCCCTTGCCTCGACCCAAGCTTCCCTCTGCCTGGTTGTGCTGTGACATGCTTTTTTTCCACTTGTGCATTCTGCCTCCCAAGGTGTTTCATCCCAGAGAAACACCTGCTCCCTCTGAAGGAGGTTGCCTGAATTATAAATGAGGCTCCAATCGAGAAAATGTGCTCAGTAGAAAGGAAAAGAGAAAAACAAGTAAATAAGTGACCAGAATGTTTCTCTGAGCATCCCAGGACGATGCAGACTTTACTTTGCTTTCCCTTGGGCCCTGGTTTGAACCCTAAAACCAGCCTCAGGATGATCTGAACTCTGTCTGCCCACAACTTCGTTCTTGTGTTCTGGGCTTCTCCACCCTTGTGCCTGGCATCACCCTCTTCCTCTGTGTGGGTGTGTCCTTCTGCTCCCCTGTCTCTACATGCCCAAATACTATGTATTCTTCAGAACAAAATGCCAGTTCCTCCAAGAAGCTTTCCTAGATTCTCCAGTTGGAGATCTCTCAGGCCTCAATCCTTTTGCCTTCCTAACTTTCTTTGAGTGTGAGCCTCCTGTGAGCAGGACTCTGGCCAGTTTCCCTTCATGAGTCAGGTAAAGGGCCCTGCTCATAGTAGTTGGTCAGGAAGTAATGGAGAGAGGCAGGCAGGAAGGAAAGAAGGGAAAGAGGGAGACTCTAAGAGCCCAAAAGTGTCTACTGAGTTCGGGATGTGGCAGGGTCAGCACCAATTTTCTCTGCTTTTTCCTTGTGTGCACTCTGCAGCTGCTAATGACAAGTCACAGCAGAGAGTCTCATATGTGCTGCTCACTGGCAAGGCATTGCCTGAGCTTGTTTCCCTTCCCTTCACTGAAAAGCCTGTGTCCAAAGCCCATTCCGGGCTCCAGCGTGTGGACTTTGCAGGGAAGAACTTCATAAGGACAAGACAGATACCACGACTGGGCCCCAAGCACCTAGTCAGTTGCAGGGTGGGAGCCCCCAAACCTTGCTTTCTCCTTGGTTCTCCTCCCCAGCTAACACCCTCCCAACCCTTTACCTTGTTGTCTGCTTAGAGTCTGATCTCTTCTCCTTCCATTAAGCTGAGACCCTCCATTTTTTTTTTTTTTTTGAGTTGGAGTCTCACTCTGTCACCCAGACTGGAGTGCAGTGGCCGCTCCCGGCCACTGCAGCCTCGGCCTGCTGGGCTCCGGCGATCCTTCTGCCTCAGCCTTCTGAGTAGCCGGAACTACAGGCGCGCGCTACCACGCCCGGCTAATTTTTTTGATTTATTGTAGAGATGAGGTTTCGCCTGCCCAGGTGGGTCTCGAACCCGCGGGCTCGGGCAATCCACTCACCTCAGCCTCCCAAGGCGCAGGATTACAGGCTGAGCCACCAAGCCCGGCTGGTCTTTGTTTTTTAAAAATGACCATTCTGACTGGTATAAGGTGGTATCTCATTGTGGTTTTAATTGGCATTTCTATGCTTATGAGTGATACTGAACATTTTTTCATATGTCTGTCGGACATTTGTGTATCTTCTTTTGAGAGATTTTTTTTTCATGTTGTTTGCCCACTTTTTAATAGGGTTATTTGCATTTTCCTTGCTGATTTGTTTGAGTTCGTTTTAGATCCTGGTTATTAGTCCATTGTCAGATGTATAGTTTGTGAATATCTTCTCCCGTTCCATAAGTTGCCTATATGCTCTGTTGATTATTTCTTTGCTGTGCAGAAGTTTTTTAGTGTAATGAAGCCTCACTTATTTATTTTTGTTTTAGTTGCATTTGCTTTTGTGGTTTTAACCATAAGTTCGTTGCCTAGGTTGATGTCCATAAGAGTTTTCCATAGGTTTTTTCTAAGATTTTTATGGTTTCAAGTCTGACATTTAAGTCTTTGATCCATCTTGAGTTAATTTTTTTTTTAATATGGGGATAGACAGTGATTATGTTTCATCTTTCAGCATTTATCCAATTTTTTCCAGCACCACTTGTTGAATAGGGTATCCTTGCCCAATGTATGTTTTTGTCTGCATTGTCAGAGATCAGTTAGTTGTAGGTATTTGCGTTTATTTCTGGATTCTCTATTCTATTTCATTGTTCCACAATCTGCTGTTGTACCCGTACCATGCTGTTTTGATTACTACAGCCTTGTAGTTTGATTTGAAGTCAGGAATGTGATGCTTTCCATCTTTGTTGTTTTTGTTTAGGGTTGTTTTGACTATTCTGACTCTTTTTGTTGTTGTTGTTCTTTATGTATTTTAGGAGTTTAAAAAAAATTCCGTAGCAAATCATGCAATTCCTGTTATTTGATAGAAATTGCATCGAACCTGTAGAGTACTTTGGGTAGTATGGCCATTTTAATAATGTTGTTTCTTCTAATCCATGAGCATGAGATGTTTCTCCATTTGTTTGTGTCCTCTGCAATTTCTTCATCAGAGTTTTTTAGTTCTCCTTGTAGAGATTTTTCACTTCCTTGGTTAAATATATTCCTAGGTATTTTAACTTTTTGGTTGCAATTGTAAATAAAATTGAGTTCTTGATTTGATTCTCTGCTTGGTTGCTATCGGTGTTCAGCAGTGCTACGGATTCGTGTGTGTTGCTTTTTGTATCCCGAAACTCTACTGAATTCATTTATCACATCCAGGAGTCTTTTGAAGGAGTCTTTAGGGTACTCTAGTTATAGGATCATATTATCGACATACAGAGACAGTATGATTTCTTCTTTTCAAATTTTGGATACCTTTTATTTCTTTTCTCATCTGGTTGCTCTGGCTAGAACTTCCAGGACTATGTTGAATAGTAGTGGTGGGAGTGTTCATACTTGCCTGGTTTCAGTTCTGAGGGGGAATGTGCTCCTCTCTTCTTCATTCGGTGTGATATTGGCTGTGGGTTGGTCAAACATAGCTTTTATTATTTGGAGGAATGTTCCCTTTATGTCTGTTTTGCTGAGAGTTTTTATCATGAAAGTGTGCTGAATTTTATCAAATGCTTTTTCTGTGACTACTAAAATAATCATGATTTTTGCTTTTAATTATGTTTATGTAATGGCTCACATTTATTGCTTTGTGTATGTTGAATTATGCTCGCATTCCAGGTAAAAAACCCACTTGGTTGTGGTGTATTTTTTTTTAATGTGCTGTTGAGTTAGGTTTGCTAATATTTTGTTGAAGACTTTTGCACTTATGCTCGTAAGAGTCTGTATTGGTCTGTAGTTCTTCCTTCCTTCCTTCCTTCCTTCCTTCTTCTTCATTCTTTTCCCGGCTTTGGTCTCAGAGTGACACTGGCCTCATAGAATGAGTTAGGGAGGATTTCTTCCTCTTCAACCTTGTGGAATAACGTCAGTGAAATTTGTACACCAGTTTTTCCTTAAGGGTCTCGTGACTTCATCAGGTCTTTGTTATTTTTCTTGGGAGATTTCTAATTATTGTTTTAATCTCACTACTCGCTATTGGTCTGTTCAGGGATTCCATTTCTTCCTGACCCAAGGTTGAGGGTTTTATGGTTCCAAGAATGGACCCATTTTCTCTAGATTGTCTAGTTTCTTTGCATAGGAGTCTTCATAATAATTTTGGATGACCTTTTGAATTTCCATTGTATCAGTGATAATGTGTCTATTTTCATTTCTGATTGAGCTAATATGTGTTTGCTTTCTTTATTTCTTAATTAATCTAGCTAGAGGTCTATCAATTTGTTTATTTTTCAAAGAACCAAATTTTTTGTTTCATTGATGTTTTGTATTGTTTTTATCTTATTTTATCTCGTTTTATTACAGAGATGTGGAGTATAGGTAAGGATTAAGCACACAAGGAGAGCCAACAGGGCCTCACTTCCCCTGGTTTGGGACCAGGTACCCTTTGTGTTGTTACATGGCCCTCTCACTCCCTCCCACCCCTGGCAGTGCCCAGCAACTGATGAACCCTCTCTTGTGCTACTGTGATTAATAATGTTCAGGTCCCACTATGAGTGAGAACATACAGTATTCATTTCTTTACTTCTGTAGTAGATCACCAGATATAATGGTCTATACCTCCACTCAATTTGCTTCGAAGTCCATGATTTTTTTTTCTTTATGGCAGCGTAATACTCCATCAGGTGTATGTACCACATTTTCTTTATCCAGTCCACTTTTGATGAGCAGTAGGTTTTGTTATGTTTTTTCTATTGTGAATAGTGCAGCAATCAGCAGGCTTGAGCAGGTCCCACGTGGGAGAGGCTTTGATGGAGACATAATAGGGGGCAACCAGAGTCCCAGTGACCTGCCCAATGGCCACTGCTGCCTTGGCAGCCTCTTCCCAGGCAGGAGGAGAGCCCCATGTACTGAATTGTGTTTTTTTAAATTTCAATTTCATTTAATTCTCCTCTTTTCTTCATTATTTATTTTCTTCTGCTAATTTTGGGTTTGGTTTGTTCATGTTTTTCAGGTTCCTTGAGGTGTGATGTCAAGCTGTCAATATGCAATCTTTCAGTCTTATTAATGTAGGCCTTAAGTGCTACAAATTGTCTTCTGAGCGCAGCTTTGGCTGTGTCCCCAAGGTTTTCTCTTTTTTTTTTGAGTTGGACTCTCACTCTGTCACCCAGACTGGAGTGCAGTAGCCGCTCCTGGCCACCGCAGCCTCGACCTGCTGTGCTCAGGCGATCCTTCTACCTCAGCCTTCCAAATAGCTGGAACTACAAGCATGCACTACCTCGCCCGGCTAATTTTTTTATTTATTGTAGAGATGAGGTCTCGCCCAAGTTGCCAAGGCAGGTCTCGAACCCGTGGGCTCAGGCAATCCACTCACCTCAGCCTCCCCAAGTGAGGAATTACAGGCTGAGCCACCGAGTCCGGCTGCCCACTTTTTAATAGTGTTTTTTTTTTTCTTTTTGGCACGTTTGAGTACCTTATAGATCTTAGAGAATATGATTCTATACCTCACAAATCCAAGATAATCTGTCAAAAAACTTCTTGCACTGATAAAAGATTTTGGCAAAGTCTCAGGGTACAAAATCAAAGTGCAAATGAGAGGCGCATTCTTATACACCAACAACAAATAGGCAGAGAACCAAAAAAAAAAAAAAAAAAGCACAAACCCATTCACAATAGCAACAAAAAAGATGAAATACCTTGGCATCTTCCTAACCAGAGAAGTGAAAGAACTTTACAATGAAAATTACTAAAACACTGCTCAAAGAAATCAAAGGTGACACAAACAAATCAAAAAATATTCCATGCTCATGGATTGGAAGAATCAACATTGTTGAGATATCCATCCTATTCAAGGAATTCTACAGATTTAACACAATACCCATTAAACTACCAGCATTATTCTTCTCAGATCTGGAAACGACAGTACAAAAATTCATAGGAGAACATAAATGACTACAAATAGCCAAAACAATTCTTAACAAATGAAACAAAGTGGGAGGTATCACACTTCCAGACCTTAAACTTTATTATAAGGTTACAACAATCAAAACAGCCTTGTATTGGTACAAAAACAGGCATATAGACCAATGGAATAGAATAGAGATTCCGGAAGTAAAATCTCAATTTCTCAACCAACTCATCTTCAGCAAAACCTCCACTAACAACCACTGGGGAGAGGAGAACTTATTCAGTCAATGGTGCTGGGAAAACTGACTGATCACATGCTTAAGATGAAAACACTACTCCTACCTATCACCACACACACAAAACAACTCTAAATAGATCAAAGACATAAATGTAAAATCTCTAACTATAAGAACCTTAGAAAATGCAGGAGACACCCTGATGGAAATTGGACCTGGCACCAATTTCTGACCAAAACATCAAATGCTCATGCCATAAGAGATAAGATAGACAAGTGGGACCTCATTAAATTGAAAAGCTTTCACAAAGCAAAAGAAATCATCATGAGGGCTGGGAGACAGCCCACAGAATGGGGAAAAAAAATTTAACAATTGTATATCTGACAAAGACCTGACACCATTTTTGATTGGGACCCATTGTCACACCAAAAGTGGCCTTTGCAGGCACTAGGGTTTCTGCCCAGAAATAAGGCTGCTCTCCTTGAAGTGGGAGAGAGAGAGGCTTCCCACATCTGGTTCAAAGCAAGTGTGAGGAGTTTGCTGCAGGGTTTGAGACTGGACCTGGGCTAATTCCAGACCCCTAAAAACTGTGTTTCCCTCCTGGAGAAACAGGCTGCCAGGGTCAGATCTCTGACCTGGAATCCATTTCTGTGTCACTACCTAGGTGCCCAACCTAAAGGCCCCACCACTCTGAGCAGTGGTGGCAAGGGGCCCCAGCAATATTAGGAGAACCCAGTATATCAGCCTAGCAGAAGGTACCCACACCCATGCTTTAACATCTGCATCTTGAGTAGAAGGTGAGCTGCAGCAGCTGCTGTTTCTCATGAACAGTGAGTACTACAGCCCACTCAGCTTTGCAACCTGGAATTCTTCATCAAGCAGTTGAGAATTCTAGCCTCCTTTCCAAAGTAGCTGGGGTGGCATAACCCCAGTAATACTGAGGAAAAGGCCACCCTCCCCAGAACTGGGAAAGCAGTCTAAGCAACAGAGACCAGTAGGAAGGACCTCACTCTGTATTTGAATCAGCAGCCCTAGCAGCAGGAGAGTTCCTGACCTGTAGTTTATCCTGGGTAGGGAGACCTAAAGCCAAGGCCACCTCCGTGACCCAGCATTGAGCTGCAAGTGTCATTGCAAGGTACACTGCCTGCTCCCCAACTCTGTCAAGGAAGTGGGACGTATACCCCCAGCACCAAGGATCATGTGGCACCCGTCTCCCCACACCTAGACTAGTAGCCTAAGCCACCCACCCTTCCTGGGCAACCAACCATGCCCAATGAGGCCTCTGTGCTCCACACTCTAACACACCCAATCAGCTGGAGTAGGAGCCTGAGCCACCACTGCCCCTGGGGTCAGAGTCCTTGGTGCTGTATTGCTGTCTCTGCTCTATGCCCAGACACTCCAGGTATGTGGAGGTCTCGCTCTTCTAGATTAGGAGCTCAGGTCATGCTACCCTTCCTGAACAGAGAATTCAAGGCAGTGGAGGTTCCCCAACACCTCACCAAGGCACATATCTGGGCACTCAGAGGCCGCACACCAGGCCCAGCCTGGAGCAGGCGCCTGTGCTTGACATCAGTGGACCTGTAGGTTGGCCTGCCCAGTTTGGCTCTGTTCATTTGTTATCCTGTCCTTGAGGCTGAACTGTGAGTAGAGACCACTGTACCCTCTCTGAAGACAAGCTTAAGGCTGAGACAATAAAGTACTTCTTCCAGGAAATAAGTATCAGATAAATACCCATCCACATCAACAGCAGCTTATTCTTACCTATAGGCACCAGCTGCTGGCCTGAAGGTTGAATGATGCACCACAACAGGTAATTTGCTCACACCACCACACACCACCAAGAAGCAAGTTAGGCCTCCCAAACCCCTGCCATTCAAGTCTCACAGGAAGCAATGAGTTAGCCCACACTCCCACTACATTACTATTAAAACCAACACCAGAGAAAGTCTACATACACAGGCCATCTATATCAAATTAACTTATACAGATTAGCCATATGGTTCATCCAGGTGAGAAAGAACCAGAGAAACAACTCTGAGAATATGAAAAAAAAAAAAAAAAAAGAGTCATCTCCCTGCAAAGGGGTTCACCAATTCTTCAACATCAGAAACTAATCACAATGAAATTTCTGAAATGTCAGATAATGAACTCAGAATATTGATCATAAAGAAGCTCAAAGAATGCAAGATAAAACTGATAACCAACTCAAAGAAAATTGAAGAACGATGCATGTGGTGAAAGGAGAGTTGGACAATTAATAAAAAGAACTAAGGAAACACATTGGAGGAGATGTAAAACACAGTACAAAGCTATAGCAGTAGGATAGAACAGGCAGAAAAAAGAATCTCAGAGATGGCAGAAAGGATCTTTGACAATCAGACAGTAAAAAAGAAAAAGAATAAAAATGAATGAACAAAGCCTATGAGAACTATGGGATTATGTAAAATGACAAAACCTACAAATCATAGGCATTCCAGAGGGAGAAGTTAAAGTGAACAGTATGAAAAATATATTTGAGGCAATAATTCAAGAAAACTTCCTTGCTCTTGAAAGAATCATAGACATCCAGATACAAGAGCCCAAGGGACTCCTGTAAGATATATAGAAAAAAAAAATTAACCAAGACATATTGTTGTCAGATTTTTCAAAATAAACATGAAAGAAAATATCCTAAGAGCAACTAGAGAAAAGTATCAAATCACTTATAAAGGAAAGAACATTAGACTAGCGGTAGACTTCTCAACAGAAACCCTACAAGCAAGAAGAGAATGAAGACCTATTTTCAACCTCCTTAAAAAAAAAAAAAAAACCTCTAGCCGAGAATATTGCACCCAACCAAACTAAGTTACATAAACAAAAAAGAAATAAAGTCCTTCCCAGACAAACAAACACTAAGGGAATTGGTCAACATTAAACTGGCCCTGCAAGAGATGCTCAAATGAGTTCTAAACTTAGAAATGAAACAACTCTCACTATCACAAAAGAGTACATAAGTTCAAAGTTCACAGCAAGTACCACATTAGATTCCCCAAATCAGCTAGCTAACAACACAATGGGAGAAACAAAACCTTACATGTCAAAGTTAACCCTGTATGTAAATGGGCTAAATACCCCACTTAAAAGAATCAGAGTGAGAAACTGAATTAAAAAAAAAAAAAAGACCCAATCATGTGCTGCCTGCAAGAGACCTACCTACTGGCCAAAGACATTCACAGACTCTGGGAGAGACATTTCAGGTGAATAGGCAGCCAAAATAAGCAGGAGTAGCCATCCTCATATCAGACAGCTCAAACTTTAACCCAAAGACAGAAAAAAAAAAAAAAGACAAAGAAGTACATTAGATAATGATGGAAGGTAAAGTTTAACAAGAAGATTTAATCATCTTAAACATATATACACTGAACACTAGAGCACCCAAATTCACAAAACAAGCATTACTTTACCTCCAAAAACATATTGATAGTAATAGCATAATAGTGGATGACTTTAACTCCTTACTGATATAACTAGACAAATCACTGAAGCAGAAAGTTAACACTGGGCTTAAATTGAACTATAGACCAAAGGGACCTAACAGACATCATCAGAACTTTCCACCCAAAAACTGCAGATTATACATTCTTCTCATCTCCATGCAGAACATCCACCAAAACAGACCATATCCTTGGCCATAAAGCAAGTCTCAATATTCAAAAACAAACATCAAAATTCTACTGAGCATCTTCTCAGATCACAGTGGAATAAAATTAGACATCAACACTAAGAGGAGCCACCAAAACTACATCACTGAATGGAAACTGAAAAACTTGCTCTTGATTGACCCTTGGGTAAATGATGAACTTAAGATAAAAATCAAAAAATTTGCTGAAACAAATGAAAATAGTGACATAACTTATCAAACCTCTGGGACACAGCAAATCAGTTCTGAGAGGTAAGTTTAGACCATTAACTGCCTACATTAAAATGATAGAGAGATCAAAAATTAAAAGGTTAACCTTGCACCTCAGAGAACTAGAAGAACAAGAAAAACCCAAACCTAAACTAGTAGAAGAAAATAAATAGCAAAAATCAAATTACAGCTTAATGAAAAAAATAATAAAAGGATTAGTGAATCAAAAGTTTGTTTACTGAAGGGGTAAGCAAAATGAACATGCTGCTAGCTAAACTAACCAATAAAAAAGAGAGAAAACTCAAATAAATTCAATCAGAAATGAAAGAGGGAATATAAATAATAACACAGAATTTAAAAAAAATCAGGTACTACTATGAACACCTCTATGCAATAAACTGGCAAACCTAGAGTAAATAAACAAATTACTGGAAACATACAGCTTCCTAAGAATGAATCAAGAAGAAATATGGACCCTGAATAGACCAATAATGAGCAATGACATTCAATCAGTAATAAAAGATCTCCCAACAAAAACAACAACAAATCCCAGGCCAATCAGATTCACAGCTGAATTTTATCAGACATACAAAGAAAAACTGGTACCAATCCTACTGAAGCTATTCCAGAAAATTGAGGAGGAGGGACTCCAAGGATGCAGCAAAAGAAGAAAACTACAGTCCTATTTCACTAATAAATAAAGATGCTAAAATCCTTAACAAAATAATAGCAAACTGAATTCAACATCATATCAGAAAAAATTATTCATCATAATCAAGTGGGTTTTATTCCAGGGATGCAAAGATAGTTTAATATTTGCAAATCAATAGATGCGATACAGCACACAAACACAAGCAGAAATAAAAATTATATGATCATCTCAATAGATGCAGAAAGACATGACAAAATCCAGCACCCTTTTATGATAAAAACCCTCAATAAACTGGACATGAAGGAACATATCTCAAAATATTATGATAAAACCCATATATGACAAACCAATAGCCAACATCATACTTAACTAGGAAAAGCTGAAAACATTCCCCTCAGAACAAGAACAAGACAGGAATGAATGCCCACTCTCACCACTCTTACTCAAAATCATACTGGAAATCTTAGCAAGAGAAATCCATCAAGAGAAATAAATAACAGGTATCCAATCCAGAATGAGAAAGCCAGACTATCCCTGTTCATGGATGACATAATTGTATGCCTAGAAAATCCTGGAGACTCCGCCAAGAAGCTTCTAGACCTGATCAAGGGTTCAGTAAAGTCTCAGGATACAAAATTAATGTTCAAAAATAAGTAGTGTTCTATACACCAAAACATTCAAACCAAGAACCAAATCAAGAGATCAATTTCATTCACACTGGCCACAAAAAATAAAATAAACAAAATACCTAGGAATACATCTAACTAAGGAAGTGAAAGACATCTACAAAGAGAATTACAAAACACTGACTATAGACATTGTAGATGATACAAATAGATTGGAAGAATCAATATTGCTAAAATGACCAAACCTCCCAAAGCATTCTACAGATTCGATGCAATTCTAATCAAAATGCTAGCTTTATTCTTCACAGAATTAAACAAATCTTAAATTTTATATAGTATCAAAAAAGAGCTCAAACAGCCAAAGCAATTCTAAGTAAAAAGAACAATTGTGGAGGCAGCACACTGCTGACTTCAAGTTTACTATAAGGCCATAGTAACTTACACAGCATGGTAGTGGCATTAGAATAAACAGACTGAATAGAGAACCCGGAAATAAAACCACATTCCTACAGCCAATTGATCTTTACCCAAGCCATCAAAAATAAACCATGGGGAAAGAACACCTTATTCAATAAATAGTGCTGGGAAAATTGGCTAACCATATGTAGAAGAATGAAACTATATCCCTGTCTCTCACCATATACAAAAAATCACACAAGATAGATCAAAGACTTAAATATAAGACCTGAAACTATAAAAATCATAGAATAAAACCTAGAAAACACTCTGTTGGACATTGGTCTAGGCAAAGAATTTATGATAAAGACCCCAAAAGTAATTGCAACAAAAACTAAAATAGACAAATGAGAACTAAAAAGCATCTGCACAGCAAAAGAAATAATCAACAAAGTGAACAGAAAACCTACTGAATGAGAGAAAATATTTGCAAATTATGCCTCAGACAAAGGGCTGGGCTAATATCCAGAATCTACAGGGAACTCAAACAACTCAACATAAAAAACAACAACAACAACAACAACAAATAACCACATCAAAAAGTGGGCAAAGGACATGGATAGCCACTTCTCAACAGAAGACACACAAGCAAGTGACCAACAAACTTATGAAAAAAATGCTCAATGTCACTAATCATCAGAGAAATTCTAATTAAAACCACAATGGAATATAAACTCACACCAGTCAAAACCATATTACTAGAAAGTCAAAGAGCAACAGATGTTGGTATGATTGTGGAGAAAAGGGAACACTCATTCACTATTGCTGGGATTGTAAACTAGTTCAACCTCTATGGAAAACAGTCCAGAGATTTCTCAAAAAACTAAACGTTAAATTACCACTTGACCCAGCAATCCCACTACTAGGGATCTACCCCAAGGAAAATAAGTTAATATATGAAAAAGATACTCATGTGTTTATTGGGGCACTATTCACAATAGCAAAGACATAGAACCAACCTAAGTGCCCACCAACAATTGACTGGATTAAAAAATTGTGGCATATATACATCACAGAATACTATGCAACCATAAAAACGTACGAAATCATGTCCTTTGCAGTAACATGGATGGAACTGGAAATCATCATCCTAAATGAACTGATTCAGAAACAGAAAACCAAACATCATATTTTCTCACTCATACATAGTGGAAGCTAAACAGTAACAAAGATGGAAATAATAGACACTGGGGACACCAATATGGGGGGAGTAGAGAGAGGGCTTAGGGTTAAGAAACTACCCATGGGGCACTATCTGGGGAAGGGGCCACCTGAGACCCAATCCCCACCACTACACAATACATGTAATATGTGTACCACTAATTCAAAATAAAATTATGAAGTTCTAAATCTGCTTTCTGCAAGTCTGAGACCCAGGAAAGCCAATGGTGTAGCTCCAGTCAAAACTAGAAAGCCTGGGAAACAGGGGAGCCAATGGTGTAAAGTATTTGCTTGAATCCAGAGGTTAGCGATCTAGGAATGCCAAGGTTCAGACAGAAGAAGATAGATGTCCCAGCTTAAGGGAAGAGAGCAAACTTGCCCTTCCTCCACATTTTGTTCCATTTAGGCCCTCAACAGATTGGATGATGCTTCCCTGCATTGGTGAGGGCAGGTCTTTTATACTCAGTCTATGACTAGACTCAAATGTGAACGTCTTCTAGAAACATCCTCACAGAAACAACCAGAAATAATACCTTATCGGCTATTTGGGCTTCTTTTAACGCAGTCAAGTTGACACACAAAATAACGATCATAAAATTTGCTATAAAATGATCTATATCTTCTAGATTTTAAGTTTTTTGTTAAAGAGTTGCACATAATATTCATATATGTTTGTTTCAATGTCCTGATATACAGTTGACCCTTGAACAACATGGATTTGGATATGTGGATCCATTATAGGCAGACTTTTTTTTAGATAAGTACATCAAAGAAATTTTAAAAGATTTGCAACAATTTGCAAAAAGTCTCAGACAAATCACATAGCCTAGGCATATCAGAAGAATTAAGAAAAAAGTTATGTATGTCATGATCGTATCTTTTACTACCATAAAATGCACACAAATGTATTACAAAAAGTTAAAATTTATCCACACAACTTATGCACACAAACACAGACCATACGTGATGCCATTCACCATCAAGAGAAATGCAAATAAATGTAAAGATGGGTATTAAATTATAACTGCATGAAATTAACTTTAGCACATACTGTACTGCCATAATAATTCAGTGGTCACCTCCTGTTGCTACTGTAGTGAGCCTGTGTTGTGAGTATCCACTTCAAACACCATGTGATGCTAATCAGCTAATCATCTGTGTAAGCAGTTTGTCTCTCCTGTAAATTGTGTATCTCAGTGAAACGTGAGCTCTTGCAATTCTCATGAATTTTTTATCATGTTTAGTGAAATACCATGAACCTTGAATAACAGCATGAGACCCACATGAAGTGCCCCTAGTGGTGCTGGAAGAGCTCCCAAGAAGAGAAGAGCCATGACACAATAAAAAGCTGAATTGCTTAATATCATATGCAAATAAACTGCATCTTGATCTGCAGTTATGGTTGCCAGTTACTTCAGACGATCCAGTTTATAAACAGATGACTTAAACTTATGGTATCAATAATTACAGTTCGGTACTATATATGTATTTTCTCTTTCTTATTATTTTCTTAATAACTTTTTCTTTTCTCTAGCTTACCTTCTTTTAAGTATACAGTATATAATACATACAACATGCAAAATATGCTAATAGACATTTGTGTTATCAGTAAGGCTTCTGGTCAACAGCAGGCTATTAGTAGTTAGTGTTTTGAGGAGTCAAAAGGCATATATGGATTTTTGATTGTGCAGGGGTTCATTGCACCCAACCCCTACTTTGTTCAAAGGTCAGTTGTAATTGTATATATTTTTTCTCTTTCCTAATTTCAATCGCTTTTGCTGTCTGTTTTGTTTAAACTTTATATATTTTATTGGACTTTTCAAATGATAACTTTGAAATTAATTTTTAAATGTATTTTCAATTTTGTTAATTTCAAAAGTTATTGATTATTTTGTGCTACTTATATTTTCTATGATTTTTAAATGTTTTTTCTTCTAAATTAGTGTTATAAATGCTAACTTTCTTGATTTTAGTCTCCGTATTCTTTAGTAATAAAAACAGTAAAAGAATGCATTTTCTTCTGTTAATTATTTTAGCTGTTTTACATGGGTTTGGTCTTACATTTTGTCTTTTTATGGGAATTGGGTAATTTTTATATTTATTTCTACTATGACATAAAGGTTTCAAGTATGTAATTTTATTATTTATTTCTAATATGCTCACTTTCTATCAAAGAATACTTTTAAAGTCTCTATTTTTGAAAAAAGTAAACATATTTTGTAGCCAAGTACGTTACCACATAATTCAGTTATATTAATACGTAGAAATATATAACTATTGGAAAGATGAAATGAAGTATATAGTGCCAGTTGCTTCTAAAAGTACTATGGAAAAAAAACAGAGGCTGAAACAGACAAAAGTCCATGACTCCAAGTAGCTCACATCCTAATTACATCACATAAAAACAATATGTATCATCTTAGAAGGTAATAAGCTAGGTGATACTAAACATATTTTTAACTAGTATAGATATGAAAAATTCTAAGCCTAAAAATTTAAAATGTATTATCTAAGTCGAATACTAACTGATACAAGTTTTAGTGCTAATCATCAGATCATTCTTATAATTTCAAAATAATTTATATTATAAATTGGTGGTGTTGTCTTTTGATTAACTTAGCTGTTAGATAAATGATGACCTTTTTGTGTTACATTTTGACAGATTTTGACAAAAAAAACATACTATGTTGTGCATGCTGGTCTTGAACTCTTCTCAAGTTATCCTCATGCCTCAACTTGCCAAAGTACTAGGATTACAGATCTGAGCCACCACACCCACCTCACCTCTACTAAAGGTATAACCTCAAAAAGTTAAAAGAAGTCTCTTAACAAAGGCAGTATTTTTGATATTCTGAATCCTTTCTGAGTTTCTTCTGAAGAATTACATTCAAAGTGCTTTATTTTTTATTCTTTTAAAACTATCTGAGAGCTTAGTGTATTCAATCTCAAGTTATAGTAACCAAAAAATCATGGTATTGGAATAAAAATAGACACATACACCAATGGAACAAAATAGTGAACCTGGAAATGAATCCACAAATTTACAGTTAACTAATTTTCAACAAAGCTGCCAAGACCATGCACTAGGGAAAAGACAGTCTCATCAATAAATGGTGCTGGGAAAACTGGATATTCCTATGTAAAAGAATGAAGAATTGAAACTACCCCTTGTCTTGCCATATAAATGAATCAAAACAAAATGGGTTCAGGACTTAAATCTAAAATCTGAAACTATTAACACTACTAGAAAAGAATATTGGGAAAACACTCCAGGACATTGGTCTGGGCAAAGATTTCTTGAGTAGAACCCCCAAAACAAGCAAATCAAACAAAAATGGACAAGTGAGATATCAAGCTAAAAAGCTTCTACCCAGCAAAGGAACAATCAATACAGTGTGAGACAACCCACAGAATGAAAGGAAATCTTTGCAAATTGCCCATCTGACAAGGGATTAATAAACAGAATACACAAGAAACTCAAACAACTTAATAGAAAAAAATTGATTAAAAATGGACAAAAAAATCTGAATAGACATCTCACTAAAGAAAACATACAAATATCAAATAGATATATGAAAAAATGTTCAATATCACTGATTAGGAAAATGCAAATTAAAACTACAATGAGATATCTAGTCCAGTTAGAATGACTGTTATGCAAGAGACAGGCAATAACAGATGCTCGTGAGGATGTGGAGAAAGGAGAACCCTCAAACACTGTTGATGAGAATGTAAATTATTACAATCAGTATGAAAAATAGTATGAAGTTACTATAAGATCCAGCAATGCCACTGTCAGGTGTATATTCAAAAGAAAGGAAATCAGTATATTGAAGAGATATCTGCACTCCCATGTTTACTGTAGCACTATTCACAATAACCAAGATGTGGAAGCAAACTAAGTCTCCACCAATGAATAAAGGGATAAAGAAAAAAGGTACATATACACAATGAAATAGTATTTGGCCATTAAAAAGATTAAAATCCTGGCATTTGCATCAACATGAGTGGAACTGGAGATCATTATGTTAAGTGAAATAAACTATTTACAGAAAGACAAATATCACATATTTTCACACATGTAGAAGATAAAAAAAATTGAACTCATAAAAATAGAGAGTAGAATGATAGTTATCAGATGGTGGAAAGGGTAGTCAAGGAGAGGGGAGTATAACCCAAAGATGGTTGATGGACACAAAAAATACCATTAGATAGAAGGGAATAAGATCTAGTGTTTGATAGCACAATAGGGTGACTATAGGTAATAGTATATCATTATATTTCAAAATAAACTAAAAGAGTGGAATTGGAACGTTCCTCACAAAAAGAAGTCACAAATACTTGAGGTGAAAGATACCCTAATTATCCTGAATTAATCATTACATGTTGTATGCTTATATCAGAACAACACATATACCTTATAAATGTGCACAACTATTATATAATCCATAATAATTAAACATTAAAAAATTAATATATTTTTATATTTAAAATATATTTGCTCTCTTTTGGCCAAACAAGCAAAATTTTTTCTTAGATTATATTAAGTAATGAAGATTATTTACCAGAATGTAGTTCAATTACCTTGATTTTATTATTTTTTTTTACTGCTTATTCATAGTGTTTTTTACCACATCATTGGGCCAACATTCAGAACTCAATACGTTAAACGAAATACAACATTTTATTTTTTCATGTTTGTCATCTTGCAATAAGCACATTTTTATATAATTTATTAGGCAACCTAAGCCTTCGAAATTGTTACTTTGTTTTGTTTCAAATGGTATATTATGTTCCTTCATTTTTAATTTTACTTCTCTTTCATGGATTCTTTGTTTTGTTTTATACATTTAGTTACTTTAACTGTTTATTGAACCAATCTATCAGCTTTATTACAGATATATCTTTTCCTTGTGAAACAAAAGAAAATACTGGCATCTCTGTTATATCTAGCTAAAAATGTAGTTTTGCCAATGTTCAATGATTTCTATTTCATAACTTCCATTAACGTGAACACCCAAGGCTTGATATAATTTCCAAACCACTTCTGTAGCTAGAGCACAAGAGCTGCCAATTTGACTTGCATATATAGTCATCCAATTTATAAATTTCTGGATGCCCAGACATAGTATTTAATTTTCCTTGATATTTACATGTTGACTAGAAGGAAATATAAAATGTATTGAGAAAAACTGATTAAAATTATTTACCTAATGATTGCAGCAATCAGAAAAGCTTTTACTTGGAGACAGTGCCAAGGAAAACATCAACAAATTTTCAAAATTTTGGCTGAAACTTTGGTCTCTCTCTTTAGTATTATAATTATACTGCACCATCTGTATAAAACTTTAATAGTTTTCAATAATCTCACTTTTCTCAGTCACAAATAATAAAACTAGATATATTATTTCAGATAATGTCTCTACAAGTCCATAGGGTCAATGTAGACTGTAATTAAGTTCAAAGTCATGAATATTACCTTTTAAGTAAATTTTAAAATGAATGAAACTTAAATAGTTGAAACATTGTTGCTGATGATTGAAGTTTTGAAATATTTTTGAGGTATAAAATACACACAAGGCATTTCATTTCAGAGGGCCTTTTGTCTGCCTGAAAGTATCTATAGGACATTGCCTTATATCATTTTGAGGCCTTAACAAAGGATCTCATATCCCTACCTTAACTTTGATCTTTGATTCAAATTCATTTCCTAAATTCAGAATTGTTTGACATCTGGAGAATTAGGGAGCTAGTGAAGTTATATTTTTGAACCCAGGAAATCCTGGCTCCTTAAGGCTTAACTTTTTTTTTTTCTTAGCTCTTCCCTATTCCCTCTCATGTCAGTAAGAAGAAAGCCAGATGGCATTTTCAATAGTTTTCATAGAAATCCTCTCAGCTAGGTCTTCACATTTATTAGATGTGGATCTTATTTTCCATTATGGAATATTTGTATTCTTCAAAACCATTAAGTTTATCCTCCATTTCTGAAACTAAAATATCAACATCTATAAATCTGTGTTTTCGCTATTTGATGAAAAAATACCAACCATTTTCTATACTTATATTCCACATTTCCCTTGACTTATTTCTCAATGTGTTAAGATAAACATTTTAGTGTATTTTATTTTCCTTAACCATAGCTTATCCCCTGGATAAAAAGTTTAGAAAGCTTCAAGTTTTTCCCTTGTCTCTTATTTTCTGAATGCCTATGTTTCTTAAGATAATTTGGAAAATGTAATTATAGGTAATTATCTGGCCTCTCTTGAAGTATGACCATAGTCTTAAGAGACTTTGTTTAGAATTTTTCATACTCATTGACATACTGTCACTATTCACACACATATATACATGGAAGTGGAGAATGAGAGATTGATTCATTTTCCTATAATTCACTGGTCTGTTTTATATCTTGCCATGTTAGAACTCTTTAAGGAATATAGTGAGTCATATTTTTTTCCCCCAAACCCTGGATTTCCTTTTATCCTAAAAGATAAATGATATTTCAATTGTGGATGAGTCTAGTGCAGCAGTCCCTTTCATTGGCATCTAAAGATGCTATTCTTCATATTTTAAATTCTACTGTTTCAGATGAAGTGTCTGAAACAACCCTAGTACTATTTTTTTAATTGTAAATGACTTGTTTATCTGAGAACTTTTGCATTTTTGTCTTTATTCTTATAGTTCAAGTATTTTGTCAGAATATCTATATGTGCATGCCTGCAACTTGATGAGGACTTTAAATCTGATTAGATGTCCTTAAATTTAGACAGGCTGTCTTCTATCCTTTGTTTAACCATTGCTTGTCTTACTTCAGTTCCTTTTCCTCCTGTAGTCCTACTGTTAGCATGTTAAATCCCTGAGGTTTTCCTCTAAGTTTTCATATTGCTATCTCCTTATATTTTGTTTTATGATTGTATATGTTTACCCGTTAATTTTCCAAAACAATAACTGTCTCAAAAATGTCCACTTACTCCTTTTCTTTATTTGACAAATTTTTAAATTCAAAAATTTTATTTTTGGAACCAGAAATTGATATGTACTGGAATTGAATTTCCATGAAATTCTTGTTTTTTTTTAACTTCAAGTTTTCAGTGGTGTCCTACATCAATGCTATTTTGCTAGACATTTCTCTTCTGTTTCACTTTTCATCTTCTGTTTGGCTTTTGGCGCCCCTTGAGTGTACGATCCATAGTCATTTAGCTACTCGTGACTGAATCTTGAACTTAAATACAGCAGAGATGATCATAAGCAAGATGGCATTAAATCAGTCTTTGTTCTGTGGACAAACATTACCTAAACCAGCAATTTGTTACTTGTTTGCTGAGGCACTAGGGAGAAGACCCTGCTTTATGATATATTTAGAAAAAAATTCCAGGACTCCCTTACCCATGTGAATAGAAAAATCTTAGCTACATGTAGTTCAGATTCCCACCTGTTCAACTGTTGAAAAAGGTATGCTACCAAAGAGTCCCTTTAATACTTGTAAAGCTCAACACATTAATAGAGCCATGAATCTTGCAAAACGAGATCTTTTCGACATGTATAACATTCTGACTAACTCTTGACTCTGAACTGCCCACTGTTGTTCACCAGGCTGATTTATGATCCTGCACCAACATTCTCTGCTCTCAATGGTAGAACTGGAGATTGCTACGAAAGATGGTAGGCCCTGCCTGCAAGCCCCAATTTTTGCTGCCCAGGAAATGTGACAGATAGTTCATTGTGGTACAAATTTGTTGGCTTCATTTCCCAAATTTCTTCAACAACATTTCTTTTCTGGCTACCACAGTGAGTACTGTGCAAAAGAAAAGAATAATAAGAGATGGGCAGTGAGGTATGCAATGAAACAGACCAACATGCAAGAGAAGAAAAAAATAAGAAAAAAGATCAATGTGACCTAGAGGTTAAGAATTTGAAACCAAGCAAGGGAATGAGGAGTTCAGCTTAATGCATCACTCATAAAATTAAAAAAAAAAATTAGGTTATAAGTACAATAACATAAGTTAGATTAACATGCTAAAGCATTTCAGAAAGAGTGATTACTTTCATAGAGAATATAGGTGGAAACGCTTGGGAGGTCTTCATATAAACATAGTTATAGAAATAGGTTTACTAGGATAAGATAGTGGTATTGGCAGAGCTGTATTCCTTCTGGAGACTCTAGAGGAAAATCTGTTTCCTTATCTTTTACAGTTTATAGAGGCAACCAGCATCCATTGGCTCATGGCCCCTTCCTCCATCTTCAAAATGAACATGTAGCATCTTCAAATATATCTCTGGCTCTGACATTTTCTTTTTTTTTTGAGTTGGAGTCTCACTCTGTCACCCAGACTGGAGTGCAGCGGCTGCTCCCGGCCACTGCAGCCTCGACCTGCTGGGCTCCGGCGATCCTTCTGCCACAGCCTTCCAAGTAGCTGGAACTATAGGTGCGCACTACCACACCTGGTTAATTATTTTTTTATTTATTGTAGAGATGAGATCTCGCCAAGTTGCCCAGGAGGGTCTCGAACCCGCGGGCCCAGGCAATCCACTCACCTCAGCCTCCCAAAACATGGGATTACTTTGGGAGGCTAAGCCACCAGCCCGGCAGCTCTGACATTTTCTGTCTCCTTCCTCTAAGGACTCTGTGATTACATTGGGTCTACTTGGATCACCCAGGATAATCCTTCCATCTCAGTATGTTTAGTGTAATCAAATTTGCAAAGTCCCTTTTGCTAAGTAAGAGAACAAATTCAAAGGTTTTGGGAATTAAGAGGTGAACATATTTGGTGATCGTTATTCTCCCTGTGACTATCCACACTCTGGTCCCCAAAGATTCACATCTATTATATGTAGAAGTTAAATTCATCCCATGCCAACATTCTCATAGGTCTCAACCCATTACAGCATTAACTCAAAGTCTAAATTTTCATCTAAATATCAGTTCAGAAGTCCTAAATCTTGACAAGTCCTAAATCATCTAAATCAGGTATAGATGAGGTCCTGGGTACAAACTACCCACAAGCACATTTCTTTTAATATGTCAACCTGTGAAACTCATGAAACAATTTATCTTTTCCCAAAATAGAATGGTAAGGCAGGAATAGAATAAGAGTTATAAATAATCCCAATCAAAAAGGAAGAAAATAGAAGAGAAAAAAGGAATCACTGGTCCCAAGCAATTTTGAAAAACAGTTGAACAAGACTCATTATGTAATAAAACCTGGGACTGATTATCCATGGTTTTCAACTCTGCCCCTAGAGCTCCAAACTCTGGCCCACAAAATCATAATTTCCTGTTTTCATGAAGGGTAACCTGAGTTTTTTTATGTTTACAGCTGAGTCATTTTATCTGCCTGTTTCTTCTTGTCCAGTTTTAAGAATATTACAGCCTTCTTTTATTTTGTCTTTTTCATTCCAAGCTAGCAGTGTTTCTGATGATATAACACTTTTAAGATCCTTGTGAGTCTCTCACATAGGTCTCAGAAATTCACTCCAGTAGAGAAGGGGCTCCTCCACAGCTCTTTTCTGTATAATTCCATCTCTATTCCTGACTTCTGTTTATATGGATGAGGGAATCCATTAGTTAAATTCCCTGTTGCTTTAAGGAGGCTTCCATATGACTGAATACTCTGACTTTTTAACCCTGACAAGCCACTAGTAAAAACCTGATCAGTCATACCCTTGGCTTTCTGTGCCAAGCATGTTTTTCTGACAGTGAATTGTTTACAATTTGTATAAGCTGAGAACTTTCCAAATCATAAAGTCCTGATTCTATTTGCTTAACAGTTCTTTTCTCTATATATTTCTTTTCTCCCTTATTTTACTAAACAACAAAAAGAAACTGGGTCATATCATCAAAACTTTGCTGGAAATATAAGTAAATAACCAATTTAATTGCTTGCGAGTTCTGCTTTTTGTATGACTATAGGATATAATTCAGCCAAGCTTCATGCCACTATATAACAAGGATCTCTTTTCTTCCAGTAACATGTTTCTCATTTTCCTCTGACCTATCACCAGCAACACCATTAATACCATTTTTCTACTTACAGTTTATTTATGATGATTTAAGTGTTCGCTAAAACAATATAGATTTTCGTTATTGTGTTTCTTATTTCCTCCTGTGTTCTCAATAACCATCTTTATACCAACAGTGTATTTAAGGCAATCTAGACTTTTGCTACCATACTTCCAAAAATTCTTCCATCTTCTGTCCACTGCCCCATTCCAGAACCACTTCTACAATTTTGGTATTTACATAGCAACACTCCACTTCTCGATATCAAAATCTGCACTAGTTTCTTATTGTTGCTGTAAGACGTTATAAACTTAGTGAGTTAAAACAACCCAAATTTATCATATTACATTTCTGGATATTTGGAAATAGTATATACAAATATCCGGGTACTGTGGCCTGGTCTAGTTGACACATAAAATTAATCATCACACACATAGTAAGACATTTCAGGGATTAGGAAATGAACCAGAGCCATTATTCTGCCTACAACAGAGATGATCTATTAATAGAAATTTGAAGAATCAAAGGAGTAAAGTGGGGAGACAAAGTGACATGGAGGGAAGCATGGGGTATAAATGGAGTTGTAGAAAACCATCTCAAACAGACATAAACTGGGAGGGAATAGAAGGAAACACAGTAGTCAAAACAGTGACAAGAGACAAAGATGGAGGTGACCACCAGGACAATTATATACACAAGTAGTTTGCTTTAATAAAAGATTTTTATTTTTACCCTAAAGTGAGTCATTGAATATGGATAGTGAAAATACCCATATTAAGTCACTGCTGAGTTTAAGTTAGAAAAGATTAGATCATTGTTGTGTTTGAGGAAGACCATTCTGGCACCAGAGAAGACCAGACTTCCAAGGAGAACTATTGGGGGTAAGAAAAAACATAAAGGGACTGAACCAACACTATAACAATGGGACTGAGGGAAAGAGCTCAAAGTATACTCAATAAGACTTGGCGATGGGGGGGCACACCTCATCAACAAGGGTACCTGCATAATGAACATTTGTATACCTAACCCTGAATTATACCTCACATCTTTAAAATAAAAAAGGTTTTAAAAAATTGAAAAAAAAAGGACTTGGCAATTGATTAAAGATGACAAATCAGTTGAAATATGCCTACCAAGCATTTGAAAAATTATGTTCATGTCAGACAGAAATGTGATTACAAGGACAATTGATTATATTATTAGAAGACAATGCAGGCATCTGGCAATGTTTTGTTAGAGTGATGATATTTGGTTATATTCTAGGAAAATGTCATGGTTAATTGGTAGGAAATGGTGATGCTTTCTTATTACTAAAAAAGATTCAAGAGAATTTCAGAGAATCTGTAGTTAAGGTAGCTTTTTTGGTAGTCCCAACACAAGAGTAGAACAGATGGTTTGATAAGGATCCTAAGAATAAAGTAGGGAGGAATAGAAGTCTCCCACCTTATAAGAGAGATTAAATGAGGAGAAAACTCATGTAGCATCTTTTTTTTATGCATTGGCCTATTCAATTACATATAAATTTTTAAGAATCTTAATAATAATGACAACTTTTATTGAGCATGTTGTCAAGCTTCAGCAAAAAAAAAAGAATACTTGCATTTATTACTTAATCTTCATATACATCTGGTATGATATATATTTACTGTTAGAATTGCCGTATTAAAGATGATGCAATTGAAGCTTAGCATATTAACCCACGTTGCACAGTGGAGAAAGAAGAATCCAGACTCAGACTTCTCAGATTTCAACAAGTATTCTCTTAAGGAAAGATGCAGGCTCCTTTTCTTTTTACTGAGAGGGCCTTACTGGTGTACACATGGGCAAAATAGCAACTGTGACATAATATACAAAGAGCACAGCCAAGAGACACAAAGCTGCCTCTTCAGACGGCCAGTGACTTGTTATGTGGCACTGAGCAATCCTTAATTGTGTTCCATTTTCCTCACCTGGAAATTACATCTATGTTTTCCATCCACTGACCCACGAACCAGTACAGCCAATTGTTTCCCCTTCTGTAATTAGTCTTCTTTCACCTTTCCCCTCTGTAGTAGTTTGAGACTCCGATTCTCCTTCTTCCTGTCCCACATGCCGTATCCCATGTGGTAGATGGTGACACTGAGACTGAAGGATGATTTGGTTTGCAAACTCTCAGACAAAAGGACCTCTGAAGAAGTCCCGTCTTGATCATAAAGTATAGTAATGTACTGCAGCTAACAAGGTTTACTTTTTTCAAAACTATAAGTATTTTCAGCTGTGAAGGAGAAATTCTATTTACTGAGACACTTTTGAAGGTGCATTTCATTTAGCATGAAGAAGAAATTCCACTGAAAGAAAATAAAATAAGGCCGGGTAGAATTTCCTCTCTGTGGGAAAAATTAAAGAAATGCTAAAGTGTGTTAAAAACAATGAAGTGTAGACAATAGAGCCAGTCCAGAACTTTAGGGCATCTTCATACTCTGAAGTTAGCTTTAGAAAGTGTATAGAAAGAAAGGTTTCCTGGAGTGAACCCAGATGAAGTAATTTGACATTTGGAAAACTCTTTAGTCCCGAAACTCCAAAAAACAAATTGTTTTACTTAGAAATTTAATTTAATGTAACAATAACTACCAGTGACACGGAAATAGCAGGTGGACTTTTGATGGCAAATACTGAAGTACAGAAAACAATTATATGAGAGAATCATATTCTGTGACAAGCTGAAAAGCAATATCTTACTTTAGTAAAAGTGTATGACAGGGCCTGGGGCTGTTAAAACGATTGAAGTTCCTCATAATTGGGAAATTGCTTCTTTCACACAGTCCATCAGATACTCACTTGGCTGTACTTAATGGAAGATACTGATAGAAAGCACAAAGGTGTCACAGGGGTGACATTCCCCTAAAAGTCACCACCAAACAGACATTATGAGCTTTCCAAGGGGAGACATAAGCATCAGGCTGGAAGCAGGCAGGATTATAGCACAGAACTTAACAACACAGGAGAGAGTTGTATCAGTGACTTAGGGATGGGGCTCAGTGGACAAGTAGAATCTTTGCTGCTTGTAGATGGATTTTGCATCCCTCTCCCAAGACCTCTCTAAGTCCTGCATGTTCCCTGGAGAAAGAGCACAGAATGTGAAAGCAGTGTGTACTTCTATTTGATTGAGAATTTATGTAAGTGAAAATATGGAGTGGAAAGAAAAGTAAAAGTCCTTGTGTATGGACTGAAAACTGGATTAGAAAGTAGGAGAGGGGAGTGTACATTCAGGATAACTTGGATTTATGCTCTCAGGTGGCCATCTTCAAGTTTTGGGCTCAAATAAACTTCATGCTTAGTCATATTTTCTGAATCTCGCTTCTTTAGGTTGCCATGCCTATGGAGGACAATAACCACTATGGCTGCCAATGCTTTGACACAACCTCAGATGTGTGGCCTTCTGGCCAGGTGTCTGCAGTCTCATAATGTTGGAGCCTTTGCTGCAACCCCGGGGTTGCAGCTCGCTGTAAGTTTGCTGTGGCTGAACTGAGAGAGAAGGCAATTGCAAATTTCTACAGAAATTATGATTCCATGAAAGATTTTGAGGAGATGAGGAAGGTTGGTATCTTTCGGAGTGCAAAGTGATTTTGGAATATAGAGAATCATATAAAAGTTTGTCACTGATCTGTGTTCCTAAACTATAAAACATGCCATGCTGGCTATGAAATAGTTTCTATTCATAAATAAACAGCTAACAATTTTTTTAAAAGATAGAAAGCAGGAAAATAACTGTATTCTTGGCATCTTATAATTCTAACCTCCATCTTGTCATCAGTGAGAGAATTGCCTTAGATAAATCCAACAAAAAGTCAGCTTTTAAAGTTTATTTCTGTGAATTTGTAATTGCTTATTATAGTTGAAAAACGAATTTCAGAAAAATAATTAAGAGTAAACATGAGAAAATTTGCAGGTCTTATAAGAAATAAAAGACAAAATTAGCCTATATTGATTATGGTGACTATTGGTAACCAGACATTCTATCTACTGATGCTTAGAAAAAAATTAAGGGGTTGCAAGTGCAGTTTTGTTAGACAGAAAACATGTAGTGGTGAAGTATGGGCTTTCAGTGTATTCATTACCTGAATGCATTATTTAGCTCCCACTTGAATTTGCCTCCTTTTCTTCATTCTATCTGCTGCTCATCACTATTCATTGTCTCAACCATAACAAAACTTCCCCATGGATTTCCCTGCCTCTACTGTTATCATTTTCCAATGTGTTTCCACACTGTAGCCAGAGAGATATTTTCCAAAATACAAATCTGCTCATGTTGCTCCCTTGCTGACAAATCATAAATAGTTAACTGTTAGCCTCAAAACAAAATTCAAACTCTCTAGCATGTTGCACAGTGCATTTTGTGATGTAGCCTCAGGGGATGCCATATCATGGTTTTCCATTGATGGGATAGGGGTGGCAGGATTAGGGAAGAAGCCTCCAAGTACTGGGAGGTGCTCTCAAAAAGTGTTCTTGGGACAGAGAACAGGAGTCATGTATAAAAGGAGGTACATAGAAGCCAGTCACTAGCAGAAATGCCTAACATCAAATTTGAAGGGTTGAGAACAAATCTGAAGGGCCTGAACAAAGCCCAACCCGCAGGAACAAATTAGAAAAGCCTGAAGCAGAGCAATCAGAACTGGTGCAAATAATGGTAAAAGAGAAGCTTTTGGAGGAAGGAACGGTAGAGTTCTTCATAAACATACAGCCCTATTGTCTGTTGAGGGACAACAGTAGTGATCCTGTAAAGGAGCCAGAAGGAATGAACACTGCACCCCTTTCCAGCCTCACCTCCTGCTACTTGTCCTCATCTATGCTATCCTCTAGCCACACTCCGTTCTTCTGTGGTCACTGAAAAATACTTCATGGTCTTTCAGGTGAGTTTGCCCATGTGTTACCAGTCTGGAACAGACTGGTTTTGTTTCTGTTTTTGTTTTTGTTTTTCCTGCCTAATAAACTCTTATTTAATCTTTAAGACTTGGCATAGATTTCAAGTTTTCAGTCTCTGAAACAGTTAATGTTCCTTCTTTACGTCTTCACAGGACCTTGTACATACCTAAGGGGTATCACATTTTATATATCATTATTATTTGTTAACATGGCTGTCTCCACACCAAAATGTGAGCTTCTGGAGGATAGAGACATGACTTCTCCATACACTAAATGGTAGGAGAAGGAGAGCCATTGAAGACAGTCTCTTTTCTTCTAAATTGAACTTGAGAGACTAAAATAGAGCTCTACATTAAGTAGTATTATTTTTATGACTTCAGATGACCTGAGGGTGTGTCTTATTCTGATTTAAAATAGTTACCAAAAATGTTCTCTTTGCCTACCCAGAAGAAGGAAACCTGTATGTGCAAGAAGAATGAGAAAGCTAAAGACCCAGAAATCAATGTACCAGAGCTGTGGGGTAAACAGTAACTTGCTGCTGGAATCACAGGGAGTTTAGAAATTGGTTTAAGGCTGCCTCCCAGAGCAGGATGACTGTAGTTGCCTGGTCTGTCTCCCTGTGAATTTTCTATTAGTAAGATAGGGGGCAGGGGTGAGAAAACAGCAGAGAGAGTTGCAGCTGGACCTGGCACTGCTGATGTCACACAAGTACTTTCCTGGTTACATATTTAGGCATTGTTGTGAGCGGCTACATTTGGGTTCCAGTTAAACTTTTTTGTGGAGAACAGGTGACTGGTTCTTCTACCATGAAAATACACCTGCCTACACCATGCTGAGTGTTCATCAGGTTTTGACTAAAAATGACATGATCCTTGTGTGTCACCCACCTTATTCACCATATCTTATCCTTAGTGACTTTTATTTTTTTGTTTCCCTGGAGGGAAAAAAACCTCAAAAGGTTTTGTCCATGTGGAAGAAGTGAAACAAAAAATGGCAGAAGCTACTAAGAGGCATCAAAATGACGAGTTCAAAAACTGTTTTTGAGTAGTGGAAAAAGCATCTCGATGGGTGTATTGTATCAAAAGGAGAACACTTTGAAGGTGACTGAAATTTAAATATGTAAGAATAAATACACAATTTTTCTCTTTGAGTTGGAATCTCACTCCATCACCCAGGCTGAAGTGCAGTGGCATGCTCATGGCCACCCCAGCGTCCACCTGCTGTGCTCTGGCAATGCTTCTGCCTCAGCCTTTCAAGTAGCCAGAACTACACACGCTACCATGCTCGGCTAATTTCTTGATTTTTTATTGTAGAGACAAGTTCTCACCATGTTTCCCAGGCTGGTCTAATACACAATTTTTAATAAATAAATTCTGGGTTTTCTGGGTCCCCCCTTGTAAATTCCCCATCATAAAATGGACAAATACATTGAAGGAATCTTCAAATAAACATTTCTGTACTAAAAGGGACCCATCCTCTAGAAGATAATTCCAGTTTTTTGAGGGTTGGGCCCTCCCTCGTATTTGACCACCTACTGTGTGTTGGGCACTGTGATAGAATTTTATATATGCATTTCCTAATTTAAATTTTTTAGCAAGCATCCTACAAAGTCTGTACTGTTAACATCACCATTTAACAGATGAGACGTGTGAAACAAAAAACATAAAATTGTCCAATGGCACACAACTTAGTACATGGTGAAGCCAAGAATTTATCTTGAGCAGTCTGATTTTTAAAATCAGTAGATATAATCTGTACCCTATGAAATAGAAAATTATGTCCCTTAATCATTAGTTTACTCTTTGGAAGCAATATGATGATGTTGAAATTCTTATAAAAGTGAACAAATGTACTGGAGAATTTTTACAAATTGTCTTTAACACAGAAACTCCTAAATATACCACTTATTTATAAAAAGCCATATTCTTCTGAGGAAATATTTTCAACCAAATTTGAGCAAGAAAATTTAGAAACTTAATGTAAATTGTTTTTCTTATCAGAGAGGTAGTTTAGGATAGTGGGAACATCACTAATTTTAGAATCATTGAATCTATTATTTGAATCCCAGCTTAGTAGTTTAGAAGATACATAAACTTGGGCCAGTTATCTAATTTCCTGGAATATCACTTTTCTCATCTGCAAAACAGGCATCATAATGATTAATTTGTGTGGCTATTTTAAAGATAATGTATATAAGACCTCTAGAAGGTAGTAGAATGCAGAAGAGTCACCGATATTTACTAGCTTTTATTATTAATCCACATAGAATTTACTATCTCAGTTGTCATGCATGGACACTGTTGTTGACATGAACATCCTCTAAAGAATGTATTTTAAAAGATATCGGCACTGGGTAAGTTATTTGAGCATCATAAATCCAACAAAAAACCCCCTCAAAAATTGAATTTGCTTGTACATTGGAACATCTTTGCTAAGTGACCATATTTTCAAGGTAATCAAAGTTACTGCTTTTTAAAATTAGCATTATATTAATTAAGAGCATCTTGTGCCAATAGCCTATGCAGTATGGGGAGAAGTTACTGATGTGGTCTTGTATTTAGCAGCATAGGCACACTGGGTTTGTATTAAATAATATTTAAGTTTCTATAAAAGTCCATCTATGAATTTGGTCATTTGAATTTCTGAATGCCTTAGAAGTATGGTTTCTTTTCAATTTCAAACTTATTCCTCACAAATTATTTTACTATTTATCTCTATACAAGATTAAGATTTAACCTAGCAACCATGGTTTGCCTAGTTAGGGATTTAATAGTACCTAGCGATTTTGTGTAAAGATTAAATAGGTGTATATGTGCAAAGTGCTTAAAACAGGGTCTGCCACACAGTGAGCATTCCACACAAATTAGTTATTATCATTGTCATTATTATATTTGCTGCCATTATTAATATAATATTGAGAAATAAATTTAATTTATGATGGAGCATTTTCCAATGAGAAGCACACACATTTTTTATTTAGAGCTGCCTACATAAAACTCTTCATGAGAGATGGATAGAAATGATAATTTCTAGACTTAAAGGAGGAAATTATTATCATCACTCATTAACAAACCCTTAAAATCTAAAAAGGTGTGATTTATTTTGTTAAAAATGGATGCGAATGATAAAAGAAAAGGCACATTGATATTTTAATGTTTTTTTCATCTTGAAAAAATTAAGATGGCCATCCTACCTAAGGCAATCTACAGATTTAATACAATACCCATTAAATCACCAGTAACATTCTTCTCCAACCTGAAAATGACAATATAGGAATTCAGGTGAAAACATAAATTACCACAAATAGGCAAAACAATCTTCAGCATAAATACAAAGCAGGAGGCATCAAACTCCCAGACTTTAAACTTTGTTATAAAGTTACAATAACCAAAACAGTCTGGTACTAGTACAACAACAGGCATAAGGCCTCAATTTCTCAATCAACTCATCTTTGACAAAGCCTCCACCATCAACCACTGGAGAGAGGAGAACCTATTCAGTAAATGGTGCTGGGAAAACTGGTTGTCCACATGCAGAAGATGAAAACAAGACCCCCTTTCTATAACCATACACAAAAATCAACTGTAAATGGATCAAAGACCTAAGCATAAAACCCCAAACTACAAGAATCTTAGAAAATGCAAGAGACACCCTTATGGAAATGGAACTGGCAACCAATTCCTGATCAAAACCCCAAGTACCCATGCTATAACAGATAAGATAGACTAGTGGGACCTCATCAAGCTGCTGCAAAGCCAAAGAAACTATCAAGAGTGGGGAGACTGCTGGGAAAAAATATTTGTCAACTGTATATCTGACAAAGTCCCAACATCTAGGATTTACAAGGAACTCAAATGTGCTGAGAAGAAAAAAAGAAACAGCCCCATTATAAAATGAGCAAAAGATTTGAATAGACATTTCTCAAAAGAAGATATACGAGCAGCCAACAGACACATGAAAAAATGCTCAGCCTCTCTAGTCATCAAAGAAATGCAAATTAAAACCACACTGAGATACCACCTAACTCCTGTCAGGATGGCCATCATCAATAACTCAAAAAACAACAGATGCTGGAGAGGATGCAGGAAAAAGGGAACATTTCTGCACTGTTGGTGGGAGTGTAAACTAGTACAACCTCTGTGGAAAACAATGTGGCGATTCCTAAAAGATCTAAAAACTGACCTTCCATATGACCCAGGAATCCCCTTTCTGGGAATATACCCAGGGGAGCTCCAATCACTTGTGAAAAAGATACCTGCACATGCATATTTATTGCAGCATTTCATAATAGCAAAAACATGGAACCAGTTGTGCTGCCCATCGAAAGAGGACTGGATAAGAAAAATGTGGTACATATACACGATGGAATATTACACAGCCATAAAGAAGGACAAAATTATGAACTTCGTAGCAACTAGGATGGGCTTAGAGTTTATAATACTAAGTGATCTATCATAGAAACAAAGAACTGAGTATCACATGTTCTCACTCATAAGTGGACCTTGAACAATTATCATGACATTATAAGAAAAGGATTGGCAGTAGTGGAAAATTACTGGGTAGGTGGAATTGGCAGTAGTGGGAAACTGCCAGGGTAGGGGGGCACACCTTATCAACAAGGGTATCTGCATGATGAACATTTGTATACCCAACCCTGAATTGTACCCCACATCTTCAAAATAAAAAAAAAATTTTAAATGTATGATATCCCAAATCTTCTTGATTCCCCTAAAAATATATGTAGATGCATTTTTTTCTTATGTGATAAAAATGTTATAAATTCTTAGAGAATTCAGAGATATTAAATATATTTATCTATTTATAGATAGAAAGTTTATTCACAATTAGATAACTTATTTTTTAAAATAATTGTATATAGTGTGACTATAAATGTCCCTATGCTTTTTAATCTCTTAAAAAAATTTGGTTGGTTATATAATATTAATCCTTTGTTTTGTTTAGTTTGGCTTTGCATTAAAATAAATTATCTTAACAAATATATATTAGCAGTTTTTTAGTATAAATCACCATGCTAAATGTTAGCGAAGGAAAAACAGCTGAGGAACAGAATTCCTGCCTTCAAGGAACTCATAATCTAAGAGGGAATATATACAGATATAAAAATAATAATGTAGTGGGTTAAGTACAGTGAGAGGACTGCAGAGATGTGATTATTTTATCTTTGATATGCTTCTTTTAAAATGAATCTTTATGGTAATGTCCTAGTTTTCTGTTGTTGTCACAGACACACACACAAATACAACAAACTTAATGGCTTAAAGCAACATCCATTTGTTATCTCACAATTCTGTAGGTCAGAAGTTTAAGTGTGCTCAAATGAATTCTCTGCTCGATTCTGATAGAATCAAGGTGTCCCAAAACTGGGTTCTAATCTGGAAGACCTGGGGAAGAACACTTCCAAGCACGTTTAGACTGTTGTCAGAACTCAGATCCTTGAAGCTACAGGACTAAGACATTGGTTCCTTTCCTGACTGTCAGATGGAGACTACTCTCCTTTTAAAGAACAGTCCTCTGTGTTGGCAATGCACAACATAATTGCTTTCTTCCCAGTCAGCGGAGCATGTCTTTCTGACTTTCTTTTCCTTCCTTTCTCCATTCCTGCTTTCTGCCCTTAAGGGTTCATCCTGGCCCATCTGGATAATCCAAAATAATCTCCCTATTTTTTACATCAATTAATTAGTAGCTTTAATTTCATCTGCAAAGTCCCTTTTGCCATGTTAAAGGCACACATGCCCACATCCAGAGGAGTAATACCTCATCACAATTTCCAGGAATTAGAGCAGGACACCCTTGGAGGCCGCTAATTCTACCTATTATACCTAATGAGAGTTGTGAGTTTTAAAAGTCAAATAGTGTTAAAAGACTTACAATTTTAAAAAGTCCTATGCCCTCCCTCAAAAATTTTCTTGTCTGCATTCTGCCCCTCCAAATGTTTTCCGCTATTTTGCGGTTATTTTTAAATGTTCCTCTATATTATTAAAAATGCATTAACTTGGAGGAAGAAGGAATCGATTTATCTCTCCCTGCTCTTTCCTGCTGAGTAAAATTTTAAAACTGGAAATAATACAGCAGGCAATCACCGGAGGACTTTGAAAGATGGGAAGAAAGTGACAGTCTAGCTAGGGATATGTGGACTTGAGATGTTTGTAAATGTATGGTAATTTGTTTTGGTGAATTCTCAGTGAGTCTTGCAATTAGGAAACTCATAAGAATTTTTCTTGTGTTATTTCTTTGATAATATTCATATTTTAATTGCCTATTTTTTTGTCCCCCAAATCCATTGCTTAGATAACACCTTCTAGACTAGTGCCCCACATTTTTTTTTTCTATTTTTCCTCTTTGCCTCTTATGTTATACTTTGTGGATGATTTCACTGGCTTTATCTTCCAAACATTTTGCAATTTTTCTTTTATTTTGGACATCATATTTTCATTTTTTGTAGCTCTTTCTTGCTTTCTCTTGTTTAAGCTTCCTGATCACTTCTCATGGATGCCATTTCTTCCCTTATCTACTAATTATAAAATCTTTCCAGTTTTCTTCTACTCTTTGCATTGTCTTCTTTTATTCCCAAGTACTCCTTTCCTTTCTGTTTGATTTATTTCTTTCTATAACATTAGGTGTGTTCAGTTATTCTTTGTTTTTGCTTCACATTTAAAAGTGAGTCTCTAAAGAGTTGGTTGAAAATTCTGTACCGATAATCAGGGCTTTTGGATGGACATAAATCACTCTAAACTGACCAGGAAGTACTCCAGACATTTTGTTGCAGTTCTCCAAATTTCAATGTTTGTAGGTCTTCTCTCTGTATAATTTTTGCTTAATTTTACTTTCTTTTTCTTCCAGATAAGAATCCCTTGAACTCCTATCAGTGAGTTATAGGCCTAACTACAGAAACTTTGAAGCTAGTTGCACACATATAGTTGGGATGGAAAAACCTTACCTTCAGGATAAAATTTAACTTAATCCCTTTGTTTTAAGGACAGAAATTTACCATTTTTCTGAATGTCTTCAAATCCATAAACTGTCTTTTTCAATTTCTCAAGCAAATATACTTCCAGTTTTCTTCACTGGTGGAGGAAGGAACATAGGTAGGCGAAGTTTTCCAATGTAGATTTCAAATAGTCTTCCTATTGTCAGCCCAGCCAGAAATCCCAATAATTATCTTTTTGTCTTGGGAAAGCAAAAGAATGCAATTATTAACCCTGTCTCTGTTACGTCACTGACACTGAATTGCCACCATAGTTACATGTCTCATTTAATCTTCTCTACTTTGTAAGATATATTATCACTATTTTTTAAAAAAGGGAACTGAGGCATGAGAAGCCAAGTTTCCCAGCATCTCACAGCTAGTAAATGTTGGGAGTTTCAACATAATTTAATATTGGGGCTCTTTACTCTTCAATCAAAGTTTGTGCAATAGTTCCAAGGTAGGGCACCAGAGTGTTATGAATGTCTTTGTTTCTCAGTCCATACTGATGATTTCTTAGATGCTTGTTCACCAGACACATAATCCCACTTTGCTGATTCCCTGAGGCATCTTTTCTAAGTAAAAGATGGGAACTGGCAATGGCAGCTCTCTATACTCCTCAGCTGCTCTACATAGGCATTTTCTCTGTGGTTTGGCAAAACTTACTGGAGCATGAACAGTAGTAGACATGAGAACTTGCTGCTTTCAGGTTCCACCAACCTTTATCCCCTTCCTAGTCTAAGAAACTCTTTCAAATGTATTTATAACACTCTCAGCTCCATCATTCGGAAACATGAATGGCAGGCATAGTCTCTAGAATAAGCCTAAAGTGTTCACAGAAAAATAAACAGTGATAGATCTAAGAAGTCTCTCTCACTCTAGAGAAACTTGTGGGGAAATAAATTAGTCTGATCAAATTTTTTGAAATGGAAGATGAAAAATAAATGTAAACAGCAATTTAATATCTGATAAATTATTCTGCTACATAAATGTTATTTTTTAAAATCTGATAATTTTAGCAAATTCTCTATACAATACCACTAATACTTTAAAATTATGTCATTTCGGTCTTTGTTGAGGTCACTTGCAATTATATGATGTTACTTGCTTTTTTTTGAGAGTTTTGCAATCTCTCTAGGAGACTACCCTCTCAGATATCTCATGACACCGTGTCATGCACTGTTTTTTTTTTCTCTGAACTTTTTGAAATCTGCTTCCAAAAGCAAACTTCAGACTATGCTTGATCTTTCCCTCTCCAGCTATTTTAGAAACCAACAAATGTGGCAGCTTTCAGTCCAAAAGCCAATCTCTTTCATTTTACTATATGGGTAGGTCTCAAGTGTCTGTTTCTCTGGATACTTTCTCTTTCTCAGGAATTGAATTATCCCCAAGACAGTCAAGAATTTATCAGATACTCTTAACCAAAGGAAAATTTTTGCAGATAATGTGGTAGGCTTTGTGTCCTTTCTTCGTCAGGGTATGTTGTTTATTTCTGTAACTAGTCCTTGCTGCTTTTAGTGTATAGTCACTGTGATTCTCCACTCTATTCCTCTTCCTTCATTCTCATGAAAATGGACTCAAAATCTAATTTGAAGATTTCCAGAGCGTACATAATTTTGACATACAGTAGAACTCTGATTCCCAGACTAAAAAGTGTATTCATTTTGGACAGGGTTCACACTTATGTCACCATTTTCAACTTTGAGTTTCAACCCAGAAAGCCTCAGTATTTTTAATAAGATTAATATTTATTGCCTGATGTGATAATCTCAATTTCACCCATTTATATGTAGATATACATTTTCCTGTCTTCTTTATTACTATTTCTCTTTTAGAATTATGAAATACTTGATATAATTTTATTTCTTTACATTTCAACTGTTTCATAAAGTATTTTTTTTTACCTTCTTCCGATTTCATTGCTGTTAAAATGACAGATAAGCTATATAGTACAGGGGTCCCCAAACCCCAGGCAGTGCACCAGTACCAGTTGTGGCCTGTTAGTAACCAAGTCTCACAGCAGGAGGTGTGTGGCGAGAGAGCAGAGCCCCATGTTCTCTCAGATCAGCAGGGGTATTAGATTCTCATAGGAGTGTGAACCTTATTGTGAACCGAACATGCAGTGATCTAGGTTACAGCTCCTTATGATAATTAAATGCCTGATGAAGCTCCTTTCCCTTCCCCATCCCCCATTCCCATCTCTCATTCCCCCACCCCCCACCCCCTGTCTTTCACAAAACCAGTTCCTGATGCCAAAAAAGTTGGGACCACTGATCTAGTAGACCATAAATTCTCAAAGCTCATAATGCATAAGGCACTTATAAGCTAATTCACAGTAATTGCAAGTTAAATTACTTCCAATCCCCTTTTTCTTTTGAACTCAGTAGGCTGATGGTAGACCCAGGAATTGATGTTCTGGGGAGTAATTCTAATGCAGACACTTTGAGAAGTACTATTCCAGACAGTAAATGTCCCCCCTTTAGTGAGATATGCTACATCATCCAAGATCCCTCATGCCAATATCTTAGACCATTATCTAGAAGTCTAAATGATTGCCAATACCATCTGCATAGCCAAATGTTCAACTCTGAAATCATTTTTTCTTCTAAAGTCTTGTGGATAGAAAGAAAATTTGAACATACCACCTGGGATCTGTAGTCTCTTTACTTCCTTCAACTTCCTACCCAAAGCTTCAGAAGGCATTGTATTTTGAAATGCTATTAAGTCAGAAAGTGTGAGAAGTGGTTAGCTATCCTACGAAAACTATCAGTCCTCTATATGACAGAGGCATTGGAAAAACAGGACATCTTCTGAGGCATCAAGAGTCTACATTCATCTGCATTTAAGTGAATCAGGAGAAAGTTACCAACAACTATGGCAACTTGTCCCTGCTTCCTATCATCAATGGCAGAGTTTCTTTTACCCAAAATTATTTGAAAATCATCCTTACTGGAGCATGTGCTTTTCCAAAAGATCTGAATTCTCCAAATAAGTGACCCTAAGCCAAGTGCTATTTTGACTCGAGGGGACATTTGGCAGTGTCTGAAGACATTTGTGCTTGTCCTGAATGAGGAGTCAGGGAGCTACTGGCGTCTAGTGGGTAGAGATCAAGGATGTAGTTAAGCATTACAATGCACAAGACAGCCTCCCTGCAACAAGAAATAAATTTAAATAATACCCAGATTAAGAAACTCTGCTGTATATAAAACAGGCATTATACCTGCCATGAATACACAATACCTTCCATATGCTCTCTATTTTGATGCTTATTAAATATATATATCCCATTAGATAAGTGTCATAACTTTTCAAACTTCATTCTCATGACTCAGCTTTTGGCTTCTTTATATAACCTTTTATTCCATACATTACGTTTTTTTCTTTCTGTGTGTGTGCATATTAGAAGCATTATCATGGACATCTGTATTTTTGTATGTCTAGCAAGTCTTTAGAGGAACAGCATCTCACCCGCTACATGTGATTCTTACGAGCCTGCCAATCAAGAGCTCCCCACAATCCTGAACACATGGGAGATAATGGGGCCAGTGGTAGACCTTTCTTTCTTTTCCTATTGGGAATGACACACCTAAGGGAAGACACACAGGAGCACAAGATCTTTGTAACTGACTCATCTAGCGGTAGTACTCTAAAGTGAAAGGTTATGCATTGCTGCTGCTGCAAGCTGCACTGATTTCTCTATCAATCACTCAGAATCTTTATCTTTTCACTAAATACCTTTTTGTTGTTTATAATCATGAAGACATACTGTTTCTAGTAGCCAAAGAACTCAATAAATTTTTCTTTGCCATTGGTATGCCGACACCTAGTAGAAATATTCTCCACTGTTTTACCTCTCTTTTGAAAAGAAACAGCTTACATTCGTTCACAATGAATTAGGGCTTACCTCTGGGGAGGAGAAAAATTAGTAAGTATCCCTCAAAGCTCTGAAGCCTATGCCTTAGAGCCCACTAAATAAACAATATTTTGTAGTAGTGCTACTCAAAAGGTAGCCTGCCTTCCAGCAGCACCTGTGGTTTATTTAACCAACTCATCTTTGACAAAGCCTCCAACGACAACCACTGGGGAGAGGAGAACCTGTTCTGTAAATGGTGCTGGGAAAATTGGCTGACTACATGCAGACTATTGAAACAGGACACCTACCTATCACCATACACAAAAATCAACTCTAAATGGATCAAAGACCTAAACGTAAAAACTCAAACTATAAGAACATTAGAAAATGCAGGAGGCACCCTTATGGAAATTAGAACGGGCAATCAATTCCTGATCAAAACCCCAAGTGCCCATGCCATAAGAGATAAAATAAACCAGTGGGACCTCATCAAACTGATGAGCTTCTGCAAAGTCAAAGAAACCATTGAGAGAGCAGGGAGACAGCCCACAGACTGGGGAAAAAAAAATTGCCAACTGTATATCAGACAAAGGTCTAACATCTAGGATCTATAAGGAACTCAAATGTGCTGAAAAGAAAAAACAAACAGCCCCATTACAAAGTGGGCAAAACATATGAATAGACACTTCTCAAAAGAAGAAAAAACAAACAGCCCCATTACAAAGTGGGCAAAACATTTGAATAGACACTTCTCAAAAGAAGACATATGAGCAGCCAACAGATATATGAAAAATGCTCAACCTCATTAGTCATCAAAGAAATGCAAATTAAAATTACACCAAGATACTACCTAACTCCAGTCAGGATGACCATCATCAACAACTCAAAAAACAACAAATGCTGGAGAGGATACGGCGAAAAGGGGAATACTTCCACACGTTGGTGGGAGTATAAACTAGTACAACCTCTGTGGAAAACAGTGTGGCAATTCCTAAAAGATCTAAAAATAGACCTCCCATATGACCCTGCAGTCCCCCTACTGGGAATAAGCCCAGAGGAACGCAAATCACTCTATGAAAAATATACCTGCATACGCATATTTATTGCATCATTACTCATAATAGCAAAAAACATGGGACCAACTGTACTACCCATCGAAAGAAGATTGGATTAAAAAAAGGTGGTACATAAGCATGATGGAATATTACGCAGCCATAAAAAAGGACAAAATTATGAACTTCACAGCAACTCGGATGGACCTAGAAGCTGTAATACTGAGTGATCTATCACAAAGAACTGAGTATCACATGTTCTCACTCATAAGCGGACCTTGAACAACTATTGTAATGCTGTGAGATGGGGATTGGCAGTGGTGGGAAACTGCCAGGGGAGGGGGGTGCACACCTCATCAATAAGGGTACCTGCATAATGAGCATTTGTATACCTGACTCTGAATTGTACCCCATGTATTTAAAATAAAAAAAAAATTTAATAAAAGTAAGATGAGATAAAAGTTATGTCTTCATGCATTCTTTCACCCTCAAATTCCTTTCCTCCCTTTTTTTTTTTTTTTTTTTTGTGAGTCAGAGTCTTATTCTGTCTCCCAGGCTGGAATGCAGCGGCACACTCATGGCCACCCCAGCGTCCACCTGTTGGGGCTCCAGCGATCCTTCCATCTCATCCTTCCAAGTAGCCTGAACTACAGGTGAGCACTACCATGCCCGCCTAATTTTTTAATTTTATTTTACTGTAGAGACAAGGTCTCGCCAAGTCACCAGTTACCATTTATTAAATCTAAAGGCCACTTCTCAGTCCTCATCTGGCCTACTAACAGCACTTGTCACAATCCATCATTCTCCCTTGAAATACTGGCTTCTCCCACCTCCCCAGACAACACACGCTCTTGGTTGTCCTCCTCTCACACTCCGCTCTGTCTTTGCATCCTTTATTGTCCATCCTCTTAGACTTTTTTCAGTGAAAGTGTTCCAGAATTTGGTCATCAGCCCTCTTTTCTCTGCCTACATTCACTCTCCCTTGATCCCATCTAGGCTTATCACTCTAAAACTACCCTCTTGCTGATGACTCCCAGATTGATTGTCAGCCTAGACCCCTTTCTGAGCTTGAGATTCATATGTCCAACTGGATTCTTGATGTTCCTACTTGAATGCCTAATAAACACCTTTTATCTAGTGTATCCCAAGCTGATCTCCTGATCTTCTACCCCCAAACTCACTTATCCCATAACTACCCCTTCAGTTTATGGCAACTGTTCCCTTTTATTTGCTCAGGTTAAAAACTTTTGGAGTCATCTGTGGTTTTTCTCTTTCTCTGATGTCTTATACATGATGTCAGAATATCTTGTTGGTTCTACTTTTTAAAAATGCAAAACCGACTGGTTCTTACCGTCTTCACTGCTACCACTCTGGTCCAAGCACCCTGGTTCTGTCAGATTCTCCTACCTTTTGACAGCTTCCTCCATTTATGCTATAGTCTCCCCTGACCCCACCCCACTGCCCTTGTACCCTAGTAGTATCGATCCAGCTGCCAGGGTAATTCTATAAACTATAAGTCGGATCTTATCTTCTGTTCAAAACCCTGAAATGACTTCCCTTTTCACGTATCATAAATGCCAAAGTCCTCACTGATGCCCAGAAGGGCCCTAGATGATGTGACCTCCCGTCTCACTATTCTCTCCCTTGCTCACTCAGCTGTAAACACACTGCTGCTATTTCCCCAAACAGCAAGACTGCTCTTATCTTAGTGCCTTTGCGCTGGCCATTCTTCCAGTTGGAACACTCTTCCCCAGGCATCCTTACGATGAACTCCCTCAGCTCCTTCAAATCTTTACTCAGATGCTATCGTCGCAATGACCCTGACCACCTTATGTAATACTGAAAACTGTGCACCGCCATTTTTCTGTTTTTCTTTTTTCATCTGTCCACAGCATGCATCAGTTGTTAAAATACTATATAGTTTACTTATCATCTGTCTCTCCTTGCTTGAATCTGAGCTCCAGAAGAGTTTTTTGTCTTCTTTGTTTATTCATTGTTCTCTCAAGCTCCGAGAACAGTGCCTGGCACATTGCAGGAGCTTAATAAAACCTGTTGAATTGAAATTGAATTCACTCCACAGACAGTTAGCAAATAATATACTTAGCATGTACCATGTGCTAGGCTAGAGGCTTGACATTCAGCAGTGCCTAAGATAGACTTGTCCTTGTATTCATGGAACCTACAAACCAGCAGGGCTGAGACACTCTGGGCAAGTAATTGCAATGTCGTGACTGCTCTGACCAATGATCAGAGAGCATTATTAGGAACCTATATCAAAAAACTCAATGAGGCTTGAGAGTCAGAAAAGGCCTCCATAAAGAAACGATTTAAGTTTGAACTTGAATAAAATGAGCATGGGAGAAGGGAGGGCAACAAGAGAGTTCTAGACTGAGGGAACAAGTTGGGATAGAACCACTATGAGTGTACAAAAACAAACATTCATTTCTGACTGGGGTGAGGGAGGCATGGGTGTGGGGGTCCTGCCCCTGCCGGGTCTGGGGTTTCCTGAAGGAGCGACAGATAGGCGAAAGAAGGAACTTACGATGAAATGATATACTTGAACACATGCTTGCAGGACAGATGCCAATTTAATATTAGTTAACACAGAGCTTTTATACCATTCATAAAGGGGCAAGACAAAGAAAATTTCTTCATGTACATATGCTTTAAAAGTTACCACCATCTAGTGGTCTAGAAGCGACAAACAAGCCAAGAACACCATCTACTTTTAGTTAATGAGTCTGTATCATAAAGCCAAAAATGATAGTTTTAGTTCAAAGTCCTGAATTACAGTCCTTGAAATGTCTCAAGAAAGTTTCCAAGTGCACATTTCTCCATGTATCAGGAGTTTTCTTTCTGGGGCTTCTATGACCTTCAAAGCTTTGTAATCGCCTCTCTTGTCCAGGTGTCTTCGTTACTTTTCTCTTATCCTGCAGTGTTTATTTCTAAAGAAAACTCAAAAGAAGATTTTAGTGATGTTTCCCAGGCTCCCAAGGTTGCTTTCTGTCTTTAGATAATTTATCATAAAAGTATCCAGTTAGTATATTATGAATTCAATGAAAACCCACTCTATAAACGTTAAGTTAGAATTTTAACTATTGAATTAAGTAAAAACCTTAACGATTAATTTTCATCCTAAATCTGTGAAAACAGGTTATAAATCACCTACATAACTCCTAGATAAGTGCTAGAACTTATAGTGAACGCATAATGAACTTACTATAAACTTGTGCTTCTAAAAAACCTTATGTCTAAACACTAAACTACATAATTCTAAATCAAATAAGAGGTGAATATACTTATATCATTTTTACTCAAGCAATATCTAGTAACTTATAACCAAGTGAAAGAAAACATTCTTGATGTGCTTCAGAGTTTAATCATTGCATATGTTAGAAAAAGCCAAATGGCATAGTGAGAAATGGAAAATTGAACCATGACATTCCCAGGTTAGCTGTGAGTACTTCACATAAACGTGTTGTTCTCTTCATGCTTGACTGCACAGAATTCTTCAGCTGTATCAATAGCAAAGACGGAAGACAGAAAGGCCTCAGCTGCCCGGACTCGCTTTGCGGCCTGGGTGTGGGGTGGGTCCTCAGCGCACCTGGACTTTGTCAATCAGGCGGATCTCTGAAGCTGGCTCCCAACATCTCCCCCTTTTTTGTTTTTTAATACGAAGCCATGAAATTCCATACTTAGTCGAGAGATGTTGTTTTTCAATAATTTGAAGATGACTGGAAGTAAACATAACAGTAACAAGATTATTCATCCACAAATTCCAACATTGGTTAATATAGACAGTAATGATTTTTGATTGACAAATGAAGAGACATTGTTAAAGATTGACTGAGCCAATTGGGTGGACTCAAATTGTTTTTTAGCCAAACTAATGTCCTGTATTTCCTGATGAAGTTTGGAGAGATCTAGGCTTATGTCAGAATGGTTCCAAATTCCAGAGATATGATTTTTAATCCTATCCCAGGTATGAATAGACTTTTTTACTTGGAGAGGCATGACATAAATTCATTTAAACTCTGATTGACATCACAAGACCAATTTAATTCTCAAGGTTACAAGTTTTTGTCCTATAATCAAGATAGCCTCTTCTAGTACATTAACTTTACTTTCTAATTTTTGGTCAATAATTTCTTGAGTTGTTAAAGCTAATGAGACATTTTTGGATAACTGATCTGTAAATGTAGTAGTATGGACTTTTTAAGTTAAAGCTATGGCTGAAACTGAGACTGAAGTAACTATAGCTATTAAAGCTGTAATTTCTAAAATCAAAGTTGTCATAAATCTTTTTGGTCATGACAACAGTGAGTTAATCTTATACAATTTTTTTAAAACTATATTCATCATACCAAAGAGATGGAAGATTTACGGGAACCATCCAATAGAGAGGCCGGCGGAGAATAATAAATCTTTTATATGAATTAGAGAAAGTAAGACAATTAGTAAG